>PDGT01000034.1:3613503-3699627 GCA_003671415.1 Megathymus violae
TTTGTTAGCAATCAGAATCGAGATGTCGGCAAGAATGTTGCGAAAAGTTGAGTATTCGAAAGTTAAATAGAAAAGTTCGGTATTCAAATTGACAATCACGACAAGCGCGGGCTTGTCCAACCCTCCCGTTGAAATGAGATTAAATAAAACTGGCAAGTGTCAGTCGCTACACAGGGTTCCGTAAGTCTTTTTACACCTTTCGACTTACGATCCAATTTATATATCAATTTGGTTATCATTCGATCGATTTATTAATTTAATTCGACTTTTATTTTGGTAGTAATAATAATAAGCTTATTAAATTAACATTCCCGTACCCATTTTTGTAATAAAAATAAAGTATATGAACATTGTTCACTTAATGCTAATTTTAGGATGTGTTTGATAGAATTGGAAGGTATAATATCGTAAAGTAAAAATATATTAGTAGATAAGTATGTCGACTAAACTAAACAAAATGGGATCCTAAACGAAGCAAGTGTTCATCATGTGTTAATGTTTTTGCCGTGCAAATCCTTTTCAAGTGACACAGAAGGAACCGTTACTGTTATAATATAAAATAGATTTCAGTTTTTGACTTTAACGTGTAACAGAAGGAGGCAAAACACGAACCAATATTACTAATTTTATAACTAATCATTTAAAAAAATCAATGATATTTACAACCTAGATAATAAATGAAATATGTTATCCTTGTATTATTTTCTGACATATTAAAATAGCAATACAATTAATTTAATATTTCTCCTTTCAGTTCTATCTCATGGGAAGTATGAGATTGGTTTTGTGTTAAATAAATTTGTGATGATAGAACGACCTCGATAGATAGAGTATACCTCGTAATTCTACAATTACGAGGAGGTATGTGCTCTGCAGTAGGCTATTAATGAGTTGAAATCCAGACGCTGTCATGTTATAACTACATTTTGTAGCTTCATATAACTAAACACTTTTCAATCAACATAGCAACATGAGTAGAACAGTGACAGATTTACAAGCTTGGCCGCTTTAGGCCCTAGACCTTGTAGTCTAGTTTTCTAAGCACTCATCATATACTGGTAGACTACTTTTGAATTTTTGTCACGATTGACCGCTCTAGGTCCGAGCCTACTCTGTCTTAGGGTAAAACAACACAACGATCAACGATCAGTGATGTTGACGTGCCGAATTGGTTTCTATGTGTACTTGATTCATTGTCAAACCTCAGTTTTTGTTTTGGCAACATATTTTCGGTGGTTCTTATTATTATATATATTAAGTATTTGCCGAGTATTTACTGTGATATATTTGTTATAGCTAATACAGATGGGGTCATAACTTTAATGAATTAATTACATTGTCTGCAAATGTGCTACGGGGTTTTGGCGAGAAGTGAAGATGTACTTTGTTTCCAAAATCAAATATTTGATAACGAATATTTATTTAACACAAATTTCAAATGTTACACAATTAGTGAGGACGCTCTCGCTTCGCTCAAACAAACCTACGCCTTACGTTTACCATATTTATTATTTAAGGATAATTTTCCTAGATCTGTGAATTAGAAATACACTCATATATCGTAAAAACTGCACAAAAGCAATCAAAGCTTGGTTTACTACTCTCCTAACAGTACATCCATACTAAATATTCTTTAGTACTAGCAAACTACCCTCGCTTCGCTTCAGAAAAACTACGCCATACGCTTAGAAATTGCACTTGCACTGTCTTAGGACTTGTTTTTTTCTGTTTATAACTTTTTTATTTGTAGACGGATTGCAATGAAACGAACTTTAAATATTAAGTCATGCTTACTGTAATAGATAGGTGCAAACCATAACGTAATCGGTTAAGCCATTTCTGAGATTGGTGTGCACAAACGCACAAACAAACAAACAATAATTTGAACAAGTATTGTTTTGGGTTCTATTACATTAATAAAGGCCCCTTATATATTTTTTCATATATCCTTCATGTACAGAAAGCGTTCAGTTACAATTTTCTTATATTCATAAATATTCATATATATTCATATCATAAATCTAAAATCATCACTTCGTTTGATAGTTAGCTTAAAAACAACATTCCTCAGAACAGGTATGTCATAATTTGCTGTGGGCATATGGTAATTATTATTATTGGAAAGATTAGTGGATACTGTTGGCGATATGGCAACATTATTGTAGGTATTTAATTTATATTGTAAACAGCTCTGTGATCTTTCTCTGCACTTCCGATCGTGGTACGATTAAGACGTATTATACTCTGAATTATAACGTGGTCCATAGTCTAGTTCTATTATTTCCACTTCGAGCCCTGCAATACCCCGTACAGATACATTGCTTCAACGTATATATCGTCACATATTTTTACAAGTTAACACTCTTAGCTGTCTAGCATTATGTTAATTTTCATCTGCGCGAAAGATATAAAGTTCACAAATAGCTAGAGAGATGTTTCAAATAAACGCGCGCCTCCTCTGGAGAAGTTTATAAAACTTGAAGTACATTTGCAAGATAGTCGTCACTGTAGCAAAAGTTAAGCTGCTTATAATTAAGCAATTCGGCTGTATTTCTTATACCGAGAGCACTTCGAAGACACTTAAGCAGGGCATTTAACAAAAGCGGTCTATTTAATACGCTGAGCCAAACTATACTGGGCGTGATAACTTGAAGTTCGAGACTGGGGTCTTTATTTTTCTTTACATATCCGTGTTTTGTGCTGTTTAAACCATCGATCGAATGTGTACTCGTCATTTGTACTGAATATATTTGCATAAACCGTGACGTAAACTTTATGTGAAGATGTGTGTTTATATATATTTTGTATTTGTGTGAGTGTATACGAGTATGTAATATTTTATAGATTTCAAAAATGTTAAATTACGGTTGCATTATCCAAAGCCTTTTCGTCATCCATTCGTCTTAATTCTTGTCTTACTGGTGAAGTCGAGTCTTCTCGTCAATTAGGATTTATTAAGGCTATTATCACGTCTAACATGCTGGCCCAGTGTGGATTCGCGCAGACCTTCGAGAACTTAGATATAGTATGTATAATCTTAGCTTTTTAGATTTCTTCACGATGTTTTCCTTCACCGAATAAAGTAAATGTTATTTTTCTCGTGCACAAATTATCTTGAAAAATTAGAGGTTCGTGGAGGATTCGAGCCCAACTTCTCCGTGAAAGATTGATGTTCCATCACTAGTGTCTCACCGCTTTAACATAACACTAATAACATGCCCTGGCTTCGTGCTGAGAATCATAATGGTTGACTTTATAAATAAAATATCGCTACAAAATATTGTTATTAATTTTTACCAAGCGATACATGTTTAATACATTTTATTATCTAAGATGTTAAAATTTATTTTATTATCTTAATAATATATATGTATATTGCAATCATTAAAAAATATTTAGAATTCTTTTAATAAACATTCCATAAAGATATACAAATACGAAGATAAAGAGATAAAAATTATTATTTCTGGTCCCACGCGAACAGATCTACTTCTCGTGATACAAAGTATACTTATTATATATGCCAAGTTTCAACGTAATTTGTTCGGTAGTCATCACTTAATATCGTAATAGACAAACTGAAAAGAGTTCTAAATAATTATTTGTTTTCTATCCTTTACTAATAATACTAATTACTTAATAACTAACTACAACAAAATTTTCCATATATTTTTGTACTCTTTACACTTTTTTATCAGTATAGCTTTAGTTACCCTCTAAAGAACTAGTTAAAGAAGTTTTGTATACAAGCCCAAAATCATGAATTTCTTTCGCGTCTTTAGCGTATATCACGTTGAGTATGCTGAAACATTTTGTAAGGAAACAACAATGCTAAACGGTTTCAAAACTTAGCAGAGGTCGTCCGCCATTATTAGAAATTGCTTACCGCGGTCGCCCCTGTTTGCATTAATTAAGGGGCATAATAAATTTCTTATTTTACAGAATCTCTTTACATATTCGCGTCGATTCTCAAAAGTACGAACTAAGAACCTAGTCTAAATAGATCCTAAAAATATAGATTTAAAACCATATATAAAATAATGAAATATGTTTTAAATAATCACGTTTAACTATGTATGAGGAATTTTAGAAGATAGCTTAACTCTCGTATTAGGTTACGTATAATGTGAAATTTCTACCTATTAAAACCCCCTCGGTAGCATTTCAACGTAAATGAAAAAGTGGATCAAGTTTGTAGCTTTTAGGTCTTTAGGTTAATAATGCTAGCAAATTATCTATCTTTATATATTATGTCTTATCATGTATATGTTTTTGACGAATCAAATATATTGCTTGAATGTGACCTCAATCGGTCAATTCGGTCGAAGTCTACATGGTCACTAATAAAAGTAGTAAAGATTATTATATAAACACACCTAAAGATATATAATACTAAAATTAAGGAGCATTTCAATAGGCGGCTTCAAAACAAAGGTAATTCTAAGACAACCGGCATAAATTCTACTGACAAGGACCATGCATCATCCGTTCCGAATACCTCCAGAAATAAACATTCAAAGCCACAGCTCTTTGCGCTGGCGAATAATTGGCAAGAATGGCAAATGATGGTTGAAGTTCATTATTAGCAGTGATTAATGTACTTACCTCTACTTCACAATCAACAATTAACTACAACAGTAAGTTACATACTGTTAGTTACCATATGTCAATTCAGATACATATTATTGATGATTATTTGCTTCGGAGAAGGAAAACATCGTAAGAAAACCTGCCCATATTAATATTCTCCATAATTTCAACAACGTGGTAGCATTGAAGTCAAGTCCAGCAGCGGAACATTAATGGATTTTGATAATTAGGGCAAGAGATAGGCTTCCACCAGTTAGCGCTGGTCTGCTACAAGGGTCAGGTCTGTTCTCATACATAAATATTTTCTTATTGGAGTTACACGTGTCAACAATATAATCAAATAATAATAATAAAAATAAACGTTTACACACTCACGCCCCCTTGAGGATTCCCTGTGTTGCGCGGGGCATGATAATATACAAATATGACAGTGCAAATACTCATGACCCGATTACAAACATTTATCTGTCACATAAATATCTACCCGGCCAGGAATCGAATCCGGAACCACTCGCTGGCAGGCAGGGCCACTATAAACTGTGCTATGAAGTCGTCAATCAAAAAAGTGTAAAACACGGTTATAGTGTAACCACAAGTCTGTGTATCTGCACATGAATAGATTAACTCGATGGTGGTAGTCACCGGTACCTACGTCCACAAACTAAATTGGCACCGTTGCCCATCCACGTAAATAACACCACCAAAGGCACCACTGGCGCATTAATCTAACAAGAAACGGAGTAACCCTTTTTAACTGGCTCTCCAATATAACAAAAGAAACACGTAAACATTTCGCGATTATATTTTATATGAATGATAACCAGGCAGGTATCCACTCACTATGCACCTTCTTTATGATACCTTCGGAATAAAAATGGGCGGTCCAGAAATCAAGAACCTCCGACCGAAAGTAGTCTGGAGGTAGTCACCGTCGTCATTCGTCTGGTCGTCTGTTATTCTGCAAGGTACACTACAAGCATGTGAAGTTGGATTGGGCTCAAAAGTGGGTGGAACTTTTAACACAGGTAAAACTGCACATTCAAGTATAATTACTACAGCAAAGTTCTGTATTAAAAATTTGAGAAGCCGCAAAGAAGAAATGATTTCCAATTAAAATTTACATTATGACGATTATATGACCAGGTATTACAATAATCTAGAAATAAATCAGGATGGGCCCGTCGGATACTTACTTTAGCTAACATTCCGAGGCCTTAATCGGCTCCGCACACAAAAACTTAGTTCATCATTTCCTCTTCAAGTTTGACTTTGGAAATACTTTTTTCGACAAGTCGGAGATTACAAAAAGCAATGTTTGGCATCTTTGGATACTGCCTTCCAATGTCAATAAAAAAGATTACATCATATTAATAGCTGGATCTCAGTGTAATAATATTTAAGTGGCTCCTTCCATTCTTAAGTCTAAAACACGCCCCATGCTGACAAAGGCATCAGGTATTTTGCAGGCCTATGCTCTGTGTCATCCGGCTTAATCCCGATGGTAGTACGGTAGTAGGATGGTTACCATGATGGTTCACATTTTCAAATTGAACATAACACGTTTTACTTCAGTTGAATAATCGGAGAGGTATTTACAAACAAATTTACTCCTTGCATCTTAACGGTAACGCAGCGATGATACTGTAGATGTTATGGAAGTAATTTAATATGCGCCAATGATCTATAGCAAAAAGGATATTTGTATATCACCTGATGGTAATGAGCGCTTCGCTGGTATCTTTTTGGTATGAAATAAAATCCTAACTAAATGTTCTTATTGCTCCCTAACACTGTTCTCAAACCCATCCTTGCAAAACTAAATCAATGGAGACAATTTAAAAAGCATACAAAACATTGTTTGCTACCAAATTGCTGGACCGTCAACTTTCAAGGAGGCGACAAAGAAGAAATCGACGGAAAACCTATCAAAACTTGAGAAAATTCAATAAAGGTATACTTGGAAAGTTTGTTAAAGCAAGTAACAGGAATATTTTTATGAAAGAAGAACCTCAATTTGTGTCGCCGTTAAAATAAAAATGATAGGGTCAAGTGAGAGGCATACTCACGGCTCGTGGGTTCCTTGTGAGATCACTCAAGATCATATGAGAATGTGAAAGACTATTTAAATATTGTATAGAATTCACTTGTGTGAATTAAACTTTTTCAGATTCCTTTTTTTATTTGTACTAAAAAAATCTTTAAATGGTTCTGTTTACAGAAAAGTGCACTAGACTAAGCGAGACCAGACTTAGCCATACAATTATTTATTGCTTATATTGAAACTTTAGCATATAATATTAGCTCGATGTGTGAAGATGGCATAGAAGCATTTTTGATTCCTCGAAAACGTAAGCAAAGGGATCTCATTTAATTACTTTTAATTTAGACCCAAAGAACCCTAAAAATACCTAAAGCTGTACTCCAGCGAAATAAAAATAAAAGCAATGAATGTTTCGAAGAAGAATCGAGTTTTTTAATAACTTGGCCGCTGTGTTGTTGAGCTTCGTAATGTTTCGACACTTTGCGTAGTAGTATAATTAAACTTTCAAAGTCATTTACTCGCATGTAATCGCAAATATCAGCATTGATTACATTTTTTCCATTAAACCGGAAACTATGTTCAACACTAATATAATAATATCTGTACAAATCTATAGTACTTTATAAATCTGTTGAGCTTCTCTGTATGTCTCGAGATAATTTAAAAACTAATTGACCGATTTTGATGAAAATTGGTATGTAGTGTGAACACGTGATTGTGGAGATGGTAAGCTATGTCAAATCTATACATGTATATAAATCTGTAATGTGTCTCTGTCTATAGTACATTCAATTTTTTTGACCAATTTCATAATAAATATTCGTTTTATGACACAGTGACATCAATTTGACCTTTTTGAAAATTCTTATTTGTCTCTCTGTATACGTATCCTGTTATAACTCAAGAACGGCTTGACCAATCTTAATAAAAATTGGTATGTAGTGAGAACACGTGATTGTGGAGTTGATTAAATATCAATAAACCTAATGAGGTCTAATTAAATCATAAAAACATAAAATTTTCAATAATCATTTATATAAAATTAATAGTCCAACCCGAACGAAATCGGACGGGGCCGGTAGTATCACCTAAATACATAAAGGAACTTTTAATGAAAAATTTTATATTGTTGAATTTTGTTTATGTACTCAAAGGATATATAAATATCAGTAACTTGTGTATTACTAAATAATAGCCGACAAACGAGCAGACGTGCCACCTGATGATAAGTGGTCATCGTCACCCATGGACATCAGTAAGACCAAAGGTTAATCCTGATGCGTTCAGGAAATGAGAAGATGGAGAGAAAGACAGTACTGGCTCTTATGACCTCCGCCGGAGCACGACGACTCGTTTAGCGCCTGACTTAAGCAGGAGGGTAGTAGCCAGCCAGGCAGGCTTCAAGGAAAGATAATAGTACCAATAATAATATTAATAACTTAACAATAATACTGATAATATAATCCTTACGCGACGCCCTACCACCAAGCAGGCTGGCTTCTGTCATCTCTTACAACACCCTGTTCCGCCCGCATAGGATTGAGGGGAGTATTCTAGGCAGCCTCAATACGGCCATAGTAATCTAGTCTGATTAGAGTAGATTATTAAATAAGAAAACATGACCATATCTGTGCGGCTGCTGCACCATAGGAGCTTTACCAGCTCGAATTACAGCAGCGTATGCTTATTGAATTATAAGGAGAGACTCGTAGCCTTCAGTGGGTCGTTGACTTATTGAACGTGAACACCAAGATTTGTATACTTGTAGACTTGTACTCAAGAGAAACAGAAATAATAGTGTATAGTGGACTTTGAAAAGAATACCAATTTATTGGTGATTAGTTGTATATACCCATAAACTGCAAATGACACAAAACCAGATAGAGTACCCTAAATTCAGTGACAATAAAATTTAGGAACAAAAAAAAATATTATGCTAGTGAAGAATAAAAATAAAGACGCATTTTTCTGAATAACATGAAACAGTGAACTAACCATAATAATATGACATAAAAATGTGGGTAGGTAGAATAAAAAGGGTATAATTAAGAAGCGTTATTGTTATAATCACGACAGCTACAAGTAGAGCTACTACATACGCTACAGGAATGCTAATTAATCATAGAAAATATTTTACTCACGCAAACGATGTGGTGTTTAGCATAACACGGCTGATGATACCTTTAAATAAAAATAAGATAATTAAATTAATATTAATAAAGCGGTGGTAACTTAGTTTCAACTTCGATCCGTCACGCGGATAACTTGTGTTCGAATCCTATATGCACCGCAAATTTTCCATTGTGCGTATTACAAATTAATTATCCCTTAATTCGGCGAAGGAAAACGTCCTGAGGATCTTTAATACCTGAGAGTTCTACATAATGTTCTCATAGGTGCGTGAAGTCCGCCAATCCGTACTTGGCCAGCATGGAGAAGATCCCAGCTCAGCAGTTGCATTATATTATATAATTATAACGATGAATGAATATGATCGTCTAAGTTCATATTCACAGAATTTATTTTGTCTTTTCTAGTCGCCTATTCATAGCTGGAAAGAGATTGGTTGGGTAGTGCTTATAGAATATAGAATTTTGTATAACGTGGCTAAAGTTAAACCGATTTACAGAACCGTCCGCCGAGGAAGCTCGTGATTTATGTGTATCCACCGGATAGAGGAAGAAATTGGAATATTAATTTTGCTTTTTTACTAATTATGTATTGCTGTTTAACTAAAAACCTACCTCATTGTTAGTATTCATATATATAGACTTGGAGGATAGAGAGTACTAACTCGGTAAAAGTTACTCTTGACTTAAAGATACCTGTATTACGAGTAGAATAAAATAGAAACACTGAATCTTTGATTGTGTTGTGATACAAAATGTGATAAAAAATGTGATACAAAAAAAAATACAAAACAAAATTGAAATTTTGGTTGTACTAATTAGAATTCAATTTTGTTTTCATTTATTTTACTGATACACTTACGCACCTCAAATTTGCTTTTGCTATCGTTTCTCGAAGGTGCTTTATCATAAATAATAACTTGATTCATTAATTCATCTATAATCACTGAAATTTCACGAATTTCGTTGAAGCGACGTTAGTTAGTCGGTTTGTCAAGCGAATCTTAAAGAAGGTCTTAAGTCTAGAAATACTGAAATTACATTATTTACATAATCACATAGTTTTTTACTTAGTTACAGCACCCATATCGACCTCCCGTTGTCTCTAATGTCTTGTAGACAATATCATTGTTAACTCGCAAAAGACAACCATGCATTTATGTAACGCCATCCTTCTTTACGATTTAATAAACAACATTCAGTTGATTGATCAAAAAAAAAAAGAAAAAGAATAACACCAAAAGAATGAATGAATGAATGAATCTTTAATTCGTAATTTTTAAAAAGGCTTTAACGACTCCGCTAAATAAATCTACTTGCCCTCAACTTAAATAAACAGTGAAAGCGTTAGTAGTTTTGTTTACTAACTTCGAAAGCTAATAAAATCAAGAAGCGAAGGCATTGCTTCCTTTTTGCCCCATGATGCTCTCGGTAGTACAGCTGTTTATAAGAAATAAAAACCTCGTAGCGTTAACTGATCTGTTGAATTGTTTACCAGCTGTTAAATTCAAGAAAACTCCTTAGCCTTGTGTCTGTACACAAAATATATTACAAACCAAAATGTTTGAATAGCACTGTAATATACGAGAAGATAGTTTTATCAAGACAAATAATAAACTAAAATTGTGCAAACAGTTTGAAATGGTTCAGTTATATCAATATTAGAAGAAGAGTTATTGGACGAAAAGTCTTTCTGAAGTAACTATATGATCTATAAAAACTATTTATAAACTTACAATCTCATCTTTTATTATTTAGTAATATTGTATTGTATTACAATTAATGTAATATTTGATTGCCTTTCCTCCATCGAACAACTCGACGTGCGGCGGATATCCATCCTTACGTAATGAAAGTACCACCAGTACGGACAGCGCGGGTTGCGTCGTCATGCATTGTGCGCACTGCAAAAGACTGGAATAACATGCCCGCGTCGGTGTTCCCGCCTTCTTACAATGTAGAAGTCTTTAAGAGGAGATTGAATAGGCATTTATAAGTTAGTGCATTCAACATCTTAGACTTCATCACCACTTTCCGTCAGAAGGGATTGTTGTCAAGCATTAACTAATTCTATGTAAAAAAAATTTTATACTAACAAGATACATTCTAATAAGATAGATAAAAATCTATCGAGTCTTTTTGGATACAAGTTCCTTAAGGAAAATTACTATATTCAATTTTAACCTTGAGTATTTCTTTTTCTAAATCAAAAAGATATTTTTCAAATCAATGTTGATTCAAAAGGAATAATTTGACGTTTTGTTTCTTGACATCATGAGAAAATATATATATATATATATATATACAACAATTTACTGTTACTTAATATAAAACTTCCATGGTTCTCAAATCACCTTAAATCGACGGGCAATGTTATCATCAATCGAATATCCGTTAAGCAATATCGAGGGCTTTCGAGCGGTAAAGAACTTCCAAAGTTTTGGTTGGCCAGTAATCCATCATTCCACACTGATGCAAGTGGTAGATTAAGTCCTAGACCACCTCAATTATGAGAAGATAAGCGCGCAACCACACCCACAAAGTTCTGCCACTAAGATTTGAAGCCAAATAGCAAAATATTTACAAGTTTCTGCTGAAATTCTATGTGCTGAAAAGGATTTATGCTTCGACATTTCTGTAACACTTTCTACCGAAATTGTAGTTATACCGTCCAAGGTTAATTCGAGGTTGCAAACGGGTATCACGTATCAAGCTACATTATTCCACATTAAGCATTTTCCGTTCATTAATGCAGCAATCGCAACGCCGGTGTGTGACACTGCGAACTGTAATTAGTCTGCCATCGAACCGCATGCTATGATTTGATTAATGACTCCAAACGCGTACAACGAGTTTGTCGGTGGAAATGTGTTTTTTTAATTATTTGTAATTTGAAGTGTTAGTTAACTGATTTAAGTTCGATCTCTCATAGAAGAATCTGGGTTTGAATTCTGCTATAAAATTTTGGAATAACTTTTATTTTATTCGAATTTCTTCGGTGAAAAAAACAACGTGAGCAGGATCTGGAAATTCAATTACGTTATTTAATTTTAATTATTTTAAATTAAATTAACGCGCACATGGGGAAGTTGAGTTGTTTAAATCAAATTAAATCCTTCTCAATCTCTGAGGAAGTCCAAGCAGCAATAGAATAATTATTCAACACCACCACGATTCATGCTTCTGGCTCGACATTTGCATGTGTCTGAATCGTGGTATGTACCTATGTCCAGTATGTGTTATACTACATAAATGGACGATGAGGAATGTTATATTTAAAATAACAAGTTAAGGGTTGTGTTGTCGAATATTCTATTAGAATTTCATATACAAAAAATATTAAAACGGTTAAGATATTCAAGAAAGCTGGTGGTTTACCGTTACAACTTGTTAGACTGTCCGCCATATTACAGCTTTACGAGTACAACGCTTTGAACCTCTTTAATAACCAACCGGCAATAATTCTGTTTTAATCGCCAGTTTTTGGTAAACCTGTAACCCTTCCTTTTACATTTGTGAGACTTTAAAATTTGTGTTAAATGCCGATGTGTTTTTTATGCCGAATCTTTAAAGATTTCATGGGTAGATGTGTAAATATTTATACTAAAATTTCGTTATAATTGACAGAGATGCCTAATTGTAAATTAAAAATTCACGCCAAAAGCATTCTTATGCGGAAAGGTTTATTACCAACTTGTTCATTAATTTAAGCATAAGGCTGCTTGGACATGAGTTTAATATACAGCCATAAGTGCATTTCGAAATTGTGAATAGGAAAAACTACTCGGGAGTTTTTTTCCTACTCACAATTTCAACTACGGTAGGGATTTGTTGAAGCGATGGCGGAACCAATTTCAAATAAATATCATTTCATTCATTCATTCCTTCTATTTTAATATTTATATATATCCTATAAACAAGAAATTTTATAAGTGTCTATCAATTTGTGTGTCAGTCGATCTATCACGCCTTATTTTGCCGAAGCAGCTGGACGGGCAAAGCTTAAAATTAGTACCAACGAATTCAGAGAATAGGTTACTCGGCCACTGATATACTGTAAATAAATTTAATTCTTGATTAACAGTTCCTTTACGACAAATATAAATACATAAACACACGTCCATGCATACATATAGATATGTAAATAAAGTATAGTATTAGTTTGTAAAGCTAACACCAATCATTTGAAGTGTGCTCCGATCTAAATTTTGATGAATGGTTAGCATCAAAAATATAAAGATTTAGAATACAGAAACATTTTTGTGTTTCAATACAAAATCAGTTTGGGGGTTGGCCAATAAACGTTACTCGAAGTGTTTGGCCTTTACATAGGTCAGCAAATATTGACGGAACTCGGGTCTATCTGCTTAGTCCATTGTTTGTATTGATGTGAGAACTATTCGCAAACAAGACTTTTGTTGTAGTCGAACAAATGCACTTGAGATACTAATTTGTATCAAGACAATACAATCCATACAGGCACAGACATGCAAGTATGTCTGTTTTTCTTTTGTTCTCCGAATCTACTAGACTTAGTGTTCGAGATTTAGTACACGCCTAGTTTGGTGTTTCAAACACGTATGTTTATAGATATTGTATTGCGTATAGATTTTTTTTTATGTTAATAGCCGACAAACGAGCAGACGAGCCACCTGATGGTAAGTGGTCACCGTCGCCCATAGACATCAGCGAGACCAAAGGTAATACTGATGGGTTGTCGGCCCGGAAATAAGAAGGTTAGAAAGCAAATATTATTATTATTATATAAAGTAATTCTGATTTGAGATTATTTCGCGGGTAAATTAGAAAATAACCATTTTGACAAATACATAATTTTGTATAATTTAAAAATCCATGGTATCTTTGCCAATAGAACTCTTTGTCCATATTTACTGATTCACCAAGTCCCGAAGTTTCAAGTATTAATAGTGGGTACTTTGTATTGCTTAGAATTCTGTCAAGAAATACATTTGAATTTCTGTCCCTTAAATTAATAGAACAGCATTTGTAAGTTGAAATAAATTTCGTCATTGCTACGGTTGAGTTTATTGAGCTTTGTAATTGGGGTTCCAGGTTAAAATATACAGACACATGTATGAGGGATTTACCGAAATTTCACCTCTTAAAAATTGTACTAAGGTTAAGATAATTGTATAGATATTTGGTAAAGCCGCCGTTGATTTGACGGCATAAAATTGCAATAACTTTGCAAAAAAATAATGAAATACATCTTTCATGATTTTTAATATTCGTCTCTATACGGCCAGTGAAGAATAAAGGTTGAGAGTTTATTCAGAGTTCGTTTTCTGTAAATGTATTCCTCATTTACAATATGGATCGCTATCCCAAGCGACTGATTCCGACTTCACTTGTAATTTCTTGTCATGGTTTGTAAAAGGTACATACCTTCTCGGAGAAAGTTAGCATCCAAACTTGTGATAGTAAGAGTAGAGTACTCTGGCTTCCTAGATTTTATACGCATATGCCGGTGTCTCGCCAGCATAAAACTCCTCAAGTCAATGTAATCCGCAAGTCTCCACTGATACACACATATTCTTTAATTTTCATGAGAAGTACGTAACTAAAATTGATCACAACGTATAATATACACAGACGCATTGCAACTAAAATTCATAATCCTTATTTATTTTTCTTTCCTAATGCAAATGTTCGATAGGTAAACGTTTAAAAGTATCATCCTTCACTACGTCATAAAATTGATTCAAAAACATATCCCTAAAACAGATTTTATTAAAAAACTTCGCGCACTCTATCAAATGTTGTCGAAAGAATATGACCAAAATACGCTGTATAATACTGATGACGACAGCGACAGCGTGAATTCCAGCACTTTCGTACAAACCTATGAAAACTTCACCATGTCAGCTGTCTAACGTTTCTAATATCGATTCGAATAGATGCTTAACCTCAATTAAAAAAACCGCGAAAGAAACTCCTCAGGGCAACCTTTGATTCATAAGCCAACATAAATAACAATAACATAGTAATTTACAACCCTTCGCGCAACCGATCGCAATACTATTATTTCCTAGCTTCCACTGATGTATTCCACTATACTACAATATCCATTTATAATAACCTGTGCTTCCAAAGGCTTTTATTGGACTATAATGTACGCGTCCACTTACGATTTTATTATTGTATAGGTCCAGAGAGAGATAAAATAATTGTAAGGCCGCAATTGATAGGTGGTGTATCTGATACGATTGTGAGCACAAAAACTGTGTATTGTTTGTCTTGATAACATCCCATTGTATGAAAATCCAAGGTCTTTTCAGAGGTTATATATTTCTATACAAAGTCCTTCCAGTCTGCGAGTCTACCGCCTCCTCGAAAAGTGCAAATAAATGAGCATTACATTGTAAATTGCTACTGCAGCCACGGATATTAATTACTTAAAGTTCATACACGCCATGCGAGTCCATAGACACAAATCAGACATCACAAACAGCCAAGACCCGAAACTCAAGCCGACCCCTTCTCTATCCAGAAAGGTACAACCTGGCTCCATTAGCGCGTTGGCGATTGAACCGAGAAGAAACATAGCAATATATCATCGTCAAGACCCATAACTGTCGTGCTGCTAGGCTCGCGTCTTCGTCCACAACGAGAGCGGTTAAGACCATTAATCGGCCACGCTGCTATAATGCAGATTGGCGGACCTCACACACCATAAAGATAATATATGAAGAGCCATCATATTCTAGCAGGCACCGGTCCTGTCAGTAATCCTTGTATCGACGATACGACTGAATAGGCTAGTAAAGAACCCGACGACCTCAAATCAAAACAAGTTGCCTAATACACAAGCGCAACGACTTACGCTCTAAACCATTTATATAGCTTGTGTATAATTTTATTTCCAGCGATATCGCAATCGTACCCCGAGCCCGACGTTTGTAATGTTAGTAAGGAATCGAGCAGTCAGCAGTTTAGCTGTGATGTTATCGCTGGCGGAATCCCGATAAGAAAATCCACCAGTTGAACGTTTACAGACAACACCGCATAAAATTCTATGGGTATAATAAAATTGTAACGGGGTCGAATATTTACCTATATTCAAAATGTTAAATGTTGGTAGGCTTTGTTATTGTAGGAGCCAAGAAATATTTATTTGGAATTATTGTTTGGCTGTCTGTCTCGTTTTAATGTTATTTTATTAAGTAAAAAGTATTAGGAAAATTAATATGGTAGGTAGGTTATATATAGAATATTAGTTATCCCGGGTATTTGATATATTCGCGAACAATATATATTGTTTAGTTATAGTTATTTAGTTTTGTAACAGTTACTGTTGTTCGAAAGCTACTGTGCTATAACAATGGCAGAAAATATAGTCATACGGTATCTTGACGTTTAGGTAAGTAGGAAAAGTCAATGATTTTTAGTTAAATCCTGGAAGGTCGTATTGGAAATTATAAGGAGCAGTTTGATATAATAATTTATTTAAATTTGAAAGCGTTAAAGGTTATAACTATGCGAAATATTTATCAATTTATCTTTACCGAATTCACGGCTAATTTAATAAAGTTATTTAAACGATTGAGCGGCACGAGTCGTTGTTATCGCTACCGATAATAAGAGCGATAAGAAAATCACAGTAAAACACTACCGGTTGCGTGCACTGCTTCGTCGGATCTATTGTTTAATTCTGTAACGGCTGCCAGCGAAGTTACCCACACAATTATGTTACAACCTATAAAGCTTATCGTGTTTATCGCGTGCACTATTTAATAGCACTCATGTTATACGCATTTGTTATTTTCTTATCGAATAGCCGGTAAGCGATGAGAATTACCTTATGATATTTGGTCACCGGTTCCCATGGATGTATGTAATACTAGGGGCGAGATCGACATCTCGCCTATTTCGCCGTTAAAAAGGTATATTAAATCTATAAAATTAGAGAAAGGATTCTAAAGAACACTTCTACCAAACATGAATACAGTAGCTCTTGTTGGTTTAAAACTAGGTGGTACAGAGCTCGTTAGTTTATAGTCAGTCTAAAAAAACCATTTTCACATTTCTGAGTTTACTAATAAAGATTTACAGATATTAATACTATCTGCAAACAGCAATTTGTTTTATCAAAATTCTATCGCCCATTATTATAATAATTCAACATCCTTCCAATTAACTATATTGAAATGATTACTGCAAGTCCACAGTGCAATTAAATCACAGAGGTTGAATCCGGAGCCAAATTTGCGTGTGGCTAGATCAGTCCAGCCGCAGCGTTCCAAACATGCGAGTGAGTATACTGAACTATTGTTTTGACACATGACTAAACCATTATTTTCACCTCTCATTATGTTGATTGCTCTGCAGATTCTAACTGAACGGTATACAACTGCAACAGGGACGAATCTGTACATCCAATATTTTTGGAATTTCTGGTTGTCTGTTTGTATAACACTAAAACCACGAGCAGATTCTGATGATTTTTGGATGTTTGGAACTTATATTATGGTTCAAAATCTAGGAAACTTTTCATACAGGGAAATGAAATTGTTCCCGCTGAACTTTTCAAAGAGAAGCGAGGACGTGTTAATATTAATAATGCGTCTTGCGATTGAGGTTGTATTGTAAAGTATGCATAAAACTGTTTTGTTGGATTATTTAACAACTTCTATAATGATAAACCGGGTGATTTATACTACATGCATTATCTATAATGCGGCCGCTTCTCTGAACGCGCGGGCTTAACATGAACACTGATCTATCCTCTCAATCCGACTACAAAACTTAAAAAAATTTAATAACTAACCTATAGTATATTTTTTTTTCCCGTGCAGTTAGGGTCATAATAGATAAGCCGGCTAGGACGGTGAGCATGTTGCGCGGGCGTAACGCCATTATCGATAAAAACAAATGAGTAATCGAAGGCAGGTGCACGGCGGCAGTGCGGTTTACAAAGGCTGCTGCGATAGTGTTGTGTTATGATCATTGTTTGTCAATTGTTATGTAATTTGTTTGTCATCACTACCCCCACCTAATACCTGCAAATTAATGCAATGCTAATTTTAATACATACATACCCAATTAATAATTTATTTTAAATCATTATTATTCTTATTTTAATAAATACGTTGTTTTATCTATTTTTTTTTTGATTTTTATCACAATCCCACATAATGACAAAACTAAATACACTATCGATAACGCTTATCGACAACAATAATGCGCATCACTATGCCCGCCCATAAGGCCCGTGAGTGGGAGAGAGAGCAAAATACTCGCTTCACCGATCTGACGTTTTATGACGCAAACTGCACGGAGAAAAAAATTATAATATAAGCAGATCTTTTGATATTAATAATGATTTCTGCATTCCCTGAATCCAATAGCATCCTATTGTCATCTTCGGCTCTTCTTTCTACTGGGCTGAAGTACTTCTAAGTGCACCGTAACGAAGCGTCCTCTCAAATCGATGACCATTCATACACACTTATTATTTGAAGAGCACCTATTGCAACGTTTTTTCCTAAAGAAATAATGCCAACGCTTAGTCCATTCTCGACTCAACGCGTGAATTCTTTGCGCAATGTTCTCGGCAGCCAATACCACCAATACGATGTTTATGTCGACTCGTGTGTCACGGATGGTGCTTGGTCATAACATGCCATAAAAGAAACTTTGACGTTAGGGTTGTCAAATTATTTTGGCTTGTTTTGATGAAATAACTGATTTTTATTTTATTTTCAACCTTAACACTAATACGTTGCATAACGATAGCTTATTTAATTTCAGTATATCACAATTCTAACCCAAACTTTTCCCACAGCTGGACTCAGGTTTCCCTACAAAATGTTAAGAGTTAACTGTGACCACAAAAGAAAACACTTGGATATTTAGTATCAGTATTTATAACACATAAATATAATTGTTACTCCTTTTGTGTGATCGAGTGTTATTGGTTATATTTCCAAGACGTAATTTCTCAGTAGACACACAATATATACTGCAGTCAACATACTAGACACGATGCATCATTAATATATTAATTTCTCTGAAATATTTGTATACATCAGCCAGCCCTACCGTCACAGGGGAAATACAATGACTGACTACTAGTCACCGTTATTCGATCCATTGTCTAGTCGTCCGCAAATATTGCGGGCTGTGTTTATTTCTATCGAGCAGAATATTACGTACGCATTTGCTTTTAACGTTTTTCTGTACGATTACACACACGCGCAAATTTAAATATTTATATCTAAACAATATTTACTCCAAATATATATGTGTGTGCTCACATCCCTAACGTCTATGTTGCGGATGGCAAGAACATACATATTCAAGCAAGAGCAAAAAGTTCTGTATTACATAGGTTCATGATAGAACCTAGATAATTGAAAAACTTTACGTCACAAAAATCCCATTTAAGAATCTCTATACTCTGCCACATAAATGTAACGATTTGAAGTCAAAATCGAATAACAATATTCGAAGTCTGTTCAAACTACTGAATGATATTTCAGTTAAGCAAACTCGAGTGAAAATCTCGGAAAGTAACTCGAATATGGCAACAGAGGAAACTCAGACGTTTCAAAGCGATAACAGTCGCCGTATTGTAGTGCGATTTATAAACATTTTCAACAGCTGATCGTTCCACCTCTTACCGACTATATATTTGCGTGAATCCATTGTTCTGAACACTAAAATATTAAACAATATTCGTTTGCATTTAACAACACTACTGTCCGCGGGGTGGATTATACAAATCTGCAGAATGTTAATATGTTTATTTATTACCTTGTTCATGTGACAAACATTTGAGTTTTCTGATGTTACTAAGCATAATTGTTGAACACAATTTAAGGGTAAATCGGTAGATAAAGTAAAAATAAGGTAAGTTTTAATAAAAAGAAGTCATTTCGTTTTTGTTTATTTCAGTAACAGGTCACAAAAATAATAACTATATCTACCAATTTCAAATAGTAAGCTACCTGATGTAAGGTAAGTAATGTAATGTAAGATAATAATAATTGGTAACTTAAATAAGGTAATAATAAATGGTAAGTTAAGTGTATATGATGATAATTTTTTAAAGTAACAATAAATGGTAAGCTTAAATTGTATGATAATAAATGAAAGGGTCGTTGGTTCTTTTGGCTAGCCTTAGATAACACTATACGAATCAGCAGGTTGACCTTAGATAAGATACAACTGGTCACTGCTGCTGGATCAGCTTTCAAGATGTAAATTCAATCCCAACGTTACACAAGACACCAAGATACGGTTTAAGCCCCGACAGAAAAGCAAGAAGCTGTATGTGCCCCAACGGTACAGTAAGATGCAGGATATTGCCTCCACGGTACACTTCTTGTAGTATAACAATAAGGAAATATGTTAACCTACAAGTTATATAACCAACTATTTATTACGATGAATATGAACAACGTGGAAACATTAAGTTTACAATAACTATAATATATTGGTTATCAATAATTTACTTTTTATTAATGAAATATTATTAATACTTCTAGAGATATATACACAATATGGAACACGAATCGAAGGTTAATTATAGGAATTAAATGAATTATAAAATAAATGACTAGACAATGAGCATTTTCCGCTATTGAAGGAGAAGATAATATAATTAAGTAATTAATTTATGATTGAGAAAGCCAGATTACCTAATCTTTCACCTATTTAAAATACTGTACTCCATATTATTTTATATGAAATAGAGTAATATTAATATGAAATAAGTTTGAAGGCGATTAAATCTTTAAATGAACGTGAAACCTACCCTTCACGGAGGGAAACAATCACATGGCGGAATGGAGGTTACCGTCTACAACTTCACAATAAGACACCAGTCTGCAAAGAAATCATAATTGACGACCTGGAAGATCACCACCATAATGAGGAAAAACCAAAATTCCATCATTAATCATACTTACCGGAAATTAGGTCCCGCCTAGAAATATGCGCACACGCCGCAGCCATGCGCCATGCGACCCACAAGAACAGTAGAATAAAAAGAGCACTATATCTATATATCTAGCACAATACATAACAATACTACAATCACTACACGTAATTGGGAATATAGAACTCACAATTACATAAAGAAACTTTCCACTTGGGTACGCTCGCAACAGGATCGGTCCCACCGACACCACCATTCCCAAGCCAGGAAAGGATAAGAACGACCTTTCAACGACCTATCCACCGTAGAGGATATCCGTTCTTCCAGCATTCCTTTACGCACTCATCGAAAAATAATCTTGACACATAGATTAATAAATGTATAGGTTAATTTATTATTTTTATAATATTCAGTACAACATCAAACTGCAAGCACTTTTATTTAGTTCAATAATTTGAAAGTTATTAAATATTTTATTTTAAGGTAATAATTGTTTGTGTTGATAAAGTTATTAATAAAACACCGGGAGTAACATCAAAGGTCAAGGAACGTAAATTAGCTAATTCCGTTTCACTTAGCCGAGGTTCAAATCGAAAACATATTATATACATATTTAAATTATTTAATTTAAGGAATTAAATTATGTACCTTTAAAAAGCTGCACAACATAATTAAGTACCGATTTTAATTAGAAATTACATTATAAGTTAAAAAAATGGAAACAAAATAATTAATTGATTGATGACTGACAATCAATCACGTCAATCCCGTACCGAAAAAGAATTGCATACTACGTCAACCTCGTCTGTCAAAATCATTTGTTTACATTACGATTTAAAGATATTATCGTGAATGCAAAGTGTATGAATTAATGGAAATACATGAAAACCTAAGCCGGTTTTGTTGTAAGTAAATATGTGAAAAGTGTACTGACCAAATGGCACAAACAAAGACGTCATAGTGAATAAATATATTCAACAAATAACCCATGGGTATGGTTTGACGAAGTGATATATTAACGTAAACAAAACAACTACTAAAGTAATTAAGGACTTTAGATATTAGGTATTTGAGTAACTATCCAAGACACCTATCAAAAAACGGTATTATAATAATTACATCCCATATCGTGCCAATGCTGAGCTCGGGTCTCCACTCGCAATGAGAAAGATTGAGGCCATAATTTGCCACGCTGAAGACATGGAGGGGTCGCAGACTTCACAGGCCTTTGAGAACATTATGGAGAACTCTCAGGTGTGCAAGTTTCCTCGTGATGTTTTCTTTTACCGAAGGAAGTGACAATACTTATATGAATATCAGTGCATAATATTCCCTGAGCGCGTGTGTACCAAGTACCGTTACTTATACTTCAGCCTCATTCTTTACAACTTATGCATTATTTTGTTTGTATGTATGTGGTATGAACATTCAAGGATATGAAATGGCGTTCATAATAAAATGTACAAAAACACTACAGGAACATAGCCACCGATTCTTGATTTCTAATTGCCGCTTGTATTTCAAAAACGCAAAAGAATACAAATTTCCGAGAAAGGATCGGTCGACCGCCTCGTTTTAATGATACAAGATAAAAAAAATAGTACAAAAAACCGAAATAATAAGTAGGAATACTTGGTATCGCGACATCGTTTTTTTACAATTCTTTCACAGTTTAAATAAATGCTTGGGAATGAAAGCTCTGAAGATTTTATTCAAAAAATAAAACTTGGCAAAATACTTAAGCAAATGAGACAAAAAGAATTGCTGTCAAAAACAAAGATAGACAGTTCTTAGTATCTTTGAAATGATTAAACTACAACAAAAAAAAGTTTAGAAAATTACGTCATCGATACTTTGATGCTACGGAAAAACTTGTCGCCCTTTTTGTAACATATACAAATATAACGTCACAAACACCCATGACCCAAGAACAAAGATTTATCAGTGACATAAATGTCTGCGCCGGCTGAAAATCGAACCCGCTAACCCCTCGCTCGGAAGGCAATGTCACAACCAACTGGGCTACAGGTTCATTAATAATTATATTATATTCTACACTAATAACAAAATATATTCAATTTTTTGTTCATATTCATTTATAGCGGAGACCATTTTTAATCTAAAGCTTATTAAACATCATTATTCAATTAATCTGTAAGAGGTACTTTAGTATTTTTATTTTAGTCTTTTATATTTATGTTTCGGACCTATTACGTAACGAGAGTATTCGTTACATTTAAAATGGTTAAAACTTTGGGCCATGTTCCTGGGTTCGAATCCCGGCCGAATCAAACATTTATGTGACAGATAATTTTTTGTTCCTGGGCCATGGTCGTTTGTAATGTCATCAACCCAGGGATTTCTAACAGGGAATGCGGGTGTTCTGAGTGTGTGAAAGTATATTTATTATCTACTAGCAGACTATCCTCGCTTCGCTTTAGAAAAACCAAGCATTACCCTTAGAAATAGCACCTGCATTGGTTTAGGACTGGGTTTTTGTCCTTATGACTTTTTTATTTATTTCAATGAAACGAACTTTAAATATTAAGTGATGCTTCCTGCAATACATTAGTGAAAATCATAATGAAATCGGTTAAGCCGTTTCTGAGATTAGCGCGTACAAACACAAAAAAAGAAACAAAAATTCTAACAACTACTGTTCTGGGTTCTATTGCGATAATAAAGGCCCCTAATAATAGTCTTTCTCATATATCCTTAATATCAGTTAAAAATTTATTACATGTATAGATTTATCTATTTATTAAACAATTTATAACTATGCAGATTTGCAACACAACCTATTTTAAACACACAGAAACAATTAATACAAAAAAGGCATTTTAGCTTTAATAATATTACGGATGTTACATTCCTAATGATTGTCAGGAAACATTTAGCGAACCAGCATAATGCTATACAATTTTGTTCATAAAAAAATGATGCAATTTGTATAAATCACTCAGAGTAAAAGGTAAACTTACTGTTTCGAAATAAATTACGATCTTGTCATTTCTGAGTACACAAACAAATGTCAGTAACTATTTGATTTAGCAACTTACAAGTTATTCCGCGCTCCAATGAGGGCATCTTGTTGACCTCAATCAATATAAGAGCTCCTCACGAACATCCTTTCGACCCCTATTGGAGTAATTTTGACAATTCTTTCAACGGTACGTACTCGTACCTTCTCAAGTTATTAGGTGCTCTCAAAAGGTCAAGCTTATCACCTACTTCATTGACAAACAATGGAGCAAAGTTGAAGAATATAATCCAAAATTGTACATTTAAAATAAAAAAAATATAAATTATCACGAAAATTATCGACATAAAGTATTTGAAATTTATATACCAGCCTGAACATTCTACATTTGTATAACAGCTTCACTCAGTCACACCTCCGCATTGGAATTTCTTTCCTTGGATTGCGAGTGGCATGAACATAGAGAAATATGAGATCGGGATCACCCATGGCAGGAGAACAAACGTTTATCTTTTACATAAATGTTTGCCCCGCCAGAGAATCGTACCCGGGACCCTTCACTCGACAAGTAACTGTGCTACGTGGTCGTCATGATATGAATCATAATCACAGAGATGCTGCAATGGCGGGGAGAAATTCTTGACAGTGGCAACTTTACCTTCAGATCGTTTCGCGGTCTTATTGACCGACAACTACTACGACGTCTTCACTCAACTATATTTATAGTTTTAACTAATATAAAAAAAACTTTTAATAAAATTGTAACAACCACTTAATATAGAGATCAAATCGTAGTGTTTTTGGAGTTTTTATCTGTCTTTCTGATTGCATATCGCAGTAAATCCACTGAACAGATTTGGATGATAGTTAGCATATTTGTAACTTATGTTATGGGTCAGAATTTAGGATACTTTTGATCCCGGGAGATGGATCTGTTCCTGTGGCATAGGAAATAAAGTTATTATGAACATTGCCTGCATGAAGCTATAATTGTAAATTAATATGTTTCTTATTCATAGCACTAAAAACAATGCCAGTGCTTTTTCTAAACATAAGGTGTAACTTTTTTAAAGGGAACCGACGGCGGGCTAATAATCATCTTAAAGTGTTCGTAATGTTCCATCAATATTGCGGTTGACCTAAGCATTAAACAATAATGATATAATTTTTCCTAACAAAATAGAAGGTAACGGATTCAGCGAAATACGTTATTTCATTTCTCAATAAGGAAATAAAAGTAAAAAAAAACATTTTTAGATTACCTTCATTATATAGTTAACTCACTTTTATTTATTCCGATGTTTCCTTTTCTTTAAAAAATACTTTAATTATAATCAAAGTAAATGTCGCGCGTTAACAGATCGCCTTGAGTTAAACAAGCAAAGTAGAATGGAATGGAGAATACGTGACATTGAAACGAATTTGGCTAAAAATTTCATACTTACTTACCGACACGTCACGTGCAATATTGGCACTGAAGGAGGCCACTCTAGAGTTCAATTTTGCCAAACACGACGAAAACGAAATCACTTACCCATTCCATAGAAAAGTTGGTGACGTGAGAAGCGTTAAACGGTGCGATAGGGTTGCAGTCAGTTCGAAATTGGGTCATAGAGCCCTGCGGTTAGGTCTAAAATCCTTAGTTACAGATAACGCGTTTATTTTTATTCAAAATACGGTGGCGGTGTTCAGCGCGGTGTGAAGTGAGATTTACGGCGCTCGTGAAACAGTCGCCTTTTGCAAGCGACTGGATATATTCTGCATGCATGAAGGCATTCTAGAATCGCGAAGAATCTTAATTGTGCTCCATTGAGAGATTCCAGCTTCGCGTCTTTATTTTTGAATAGCACGACTTGTTGCACACTAAGGCGACCGTGATTTAGTTGATGCGAAGCATTTCTAGCGCTTGTGGGCCAATGCACGATTTCATGGCATAACCTTTGCGCATTTTGCGTAGTATCAGGTTTAGAATCTAAATTCGCTTTGGTCATAAATATTTGCGAGTGTGAATTGTTTTAATACTATCATTAGCATACTTAAGAATTTAGTCATCTCATCGACAAGAATCCGCAGCAATATAATGACGCGTATAGATGTCAATATAAACATTTGCATCCAAAATCATGAGTTCCATGTATTATGGTGTTAAAGTCGATTGTCATTCCCTTGCCACATGACCTATTGTAATCCACGAATACGAGTAGATACACTGAAGCATAAAATAACGTTCTTTGTAAATGAGATTCTATCCTAAAGCATTAAGGTTAAATGTCCTCTAAAGCATCCACCTGAATAATTCACCCCATTATAAGTATCCATTCAATTAAAGCCCCTGACTTCGGAGGCGCCTATTATGAATATTTGAATAGAAACAGATAAGTCCATTAGTACGGTTACAGTTTTCAACAGATAATAACTAATGTAATTGAATCCCAATGTTTAAGTCAAATTGTTTTATGACACAGCTGTTAATTTTTATGGATATGGGTTTGCTCTGTGAACATTCTTTGGTAACTAATATAATTTTCCGTGAGAAAACATTACTGTAACAGTGCTGAAATTATCTACAATTTAAGCAAGTTATTGCGTTCAACATCTCAAAACGTCATCACCACTTACCATCATCAGATGGGATTGTTGGCAAGCAACAACTTATTCTATGTAAAAAAAAAAACACCGACCTTCTTCTTTCCAAAAAAGTCCGTAATCTTTTGGCAGTTGACTTTTGTTATAGCCTTTGATATTTTACAATTGAATGACTACATTTCTTTCCAGTTAAGTCAATGCCGTAAGTTGTGGAGGAATTGAGTAGTCAACAAACTACTGAACTTAAACATACATATTTTTATAAGACAGTTCACTGGATTCAATTATCTTGCCTTTATTTAAAAACACTGCATTTGAATTAGTTAATCTTTTTCAAAGCTGTGATGACAGACAGACAAACAAGCAGAAGGGTCAAATTTCTAACAACCCTTTTTGCGTCGGAGATTAAATGTGATTGTCTGGAATGTTTTTACTTTGGAGGGCATGTGAAACGATTAATTTCAGTGACCTTTTACTCATGTTCAAGAGTTAATTTACATCAATGGCTGAGTATTTTTAACCGACTTCAAAAATAGAGGCTAACTTCTTTATTTATGAACCGATTTTTTTAGTGTTAGTGGGTTGATGGTATTTAGTTATTCCCCTATAGATATTGCGAGGATCTAATCATGTGTTCTGAAGATAAAGAGAGGAACATCTGAACTGATAGAAATATTTTAGGAGTTTTTGAAGATATTTGTTGTGGTATCATTAATATTGCAAAACCAGTCAATCATTGACCATCTCAGGGTGTGATGATGTGTCTTGGAAACAAAAATGCAACTCTTTAATGGGTTAGAATAAACGTATCAAGAACCTGAGTAACTAAAAAACTACTAAACTACTTAAAACTGAATTTTTTTTGGTAACTAGTTGACATACAAGCAGACAAGCCATCAGATGGTAAGTGGCAACCGTTGCCTATGGACGTCATTAACATCAAATGCATCACGGAAATGTTGTCGACCGAAAAGGAAACGGGGGACTTGCATTATTCCTGGCTATCGAACACTGCGACTAAAACACGTATGAAACATTTCACGGTCGATTTTAGGATGGTAGTAGGTAGCGACTCGGGCAAAATACCCTACAAGCACGCATGTAGGATCGGGATTAAACTGGGTGGTACAGAGCCCAACGATCTTTAACAGGAGGGACCGTTTGCCAGTCTCATCCACTGTTAAATAGGGTGTACCACTAGGAGGCGAGGTTGGTTTGGACTCAAAGTTAGATGCAGCCCCTTACACCCCAAATACACACTCCATTTATCACGATAAGTATTTTTCTCTGATTGAAATAGTTTTTTTTTTTACGAAAATCGCTGCCTTTTCAATATTGTTGGGTTAATATTTGAAAAAGCTTGCCTGTGTGTGAGTTGTGTTGTGTGTTGTAAGTAAAATTAAAAACAATACCCTTTTGTTTCTTAGTATAGAATTTTTTTACATTGGACATAGGATCTAATTGATTTCTTTAATGTTTATTATAATCCTTTTGATCTGCGAAAAATACGTGAAGTGACATACTGTGAAAATGTTACTTCTAAGATATTTTGAAGCGTAATCGGTCCCGCGTAAGTAGTCCCCTTCAATATTTCTTGTTTATTTTATCATACCCCATTATTATTAAGTTAAATAAGCTGATGACATTTTAGACACTTTTTAAAATGCGAAACAGTCGTACTCCTACAAATACTCGTTACTCGAATAAATTATTGCCTTCTACACATTAGCCCACTGCAGGATACAAGCCCCTTGTAATTGTGGATGACCAGAGCGTATTTTAGCACGTTGCTCTGGTGGGAATTGGCAAGAGCATCACTCAACGACCAACCGATCTGCATGGTCATCAGCTTAAATATGAAAATAAAATCCTAACAATTTTTTTGCTTCAGCCATATTTAATTAAGAAATTTTCAAGCAAAAGTAATTGCGAAAGGAATAGAGATGCCGAGGTGGCAAAGAATTTAATTATAACGATCATTGATTCCATTATGGTCGGTCGGTAAACAGAGTTCCGAGCTGTTTAATTTTTATCAGGAAAGTTTTATTGTCGACCGGTTTTAAATTGTTTATCGCAAATAGATTAAAGTCTAACAAATATTTAACAAATATATTAAAACTTCTTTCAGTCTTTCTGTCTATTTTTATGAATATAAATGTAATGAATATACGTATGATAATTTTCATCGATCAGAATTTCAAGTACGCATGACGTACATAAGATTCATTCTTCTATCCATCTATCATGGAGAATATGTGCTAGACATATACCTTCCTTAATTATCTCCATATGGACTTCTTGAGCCTTCACAAGTCAGCGATACCCGCTGTCCTCCTTGGGACACCAATCCATCCAGTTAAAGGGCGTTCCATGCTCATTTTATCGAGGTGTAGTCGTCATGCAAAATCCTTTATTCGAATGCTTATCAAAACCTCATCCTGTATGGCCTGCGATTGTCATTTCAGCAACCAAGCATTTATATACACGTGAAACGGGGGAGGAAGAGTAAAATATTTAAATATTTTATTAAAGGTATTGCTGAGAAAGCAGTGACTGTTGATTCATACACTGATAGAATGAATTTAAGAATAATATATGATGCACCGAACCTACATGACGGGATACTAACAAAAGAATGACGACGACGATTATAATAATAAAGAGTATTAAGGGATGCGCCCCACCAACATGAACCGAATTGTGTTTAACATGTAAGTTGAACTTTTATAAAAAACGAGCAATTCATTTATGAAAGGGATTCTGTAAATATAAAATCGGAATCATGTTTCGGTAACTTTACGGTTAACATAACAGGTCTATCTATATAAATGAAATATACTCTAATATTAAATTTAGTTCAGACATGTCAAGCTAGCAGCCTAGTAATTTTCCTCATGCATTTTTAACGCTATGAAATTAACTGAGCATTATATATATAGTACATACCAAAAATTTTGGTAAGTACCTCATGTTCATGAATATATTATAAAAACCAAAAGATATTTAAATGCAGCTTGAAAGTAACTTATTTTTAAGTATTTTAATCTGTATTAATATGTATCTTCTTTGGAAAGGGGATCGTACAGCAGGGACTTCTGCCAAGCGGAAGTCACTAACGTAAAAAAACAGATGTTTGTGTGTATGCATGCATGCACTATGCACTGACATGAGAACATAATTTAGAACTATTAGTTACACAAGTTCTCTCACAATCTTTCATTTACCGAAGCGCTAGATAATCAATTTCAAATATACGCATAGCTTCGAATTAGTTACAGATGCGTGCAGGGTCGATCCCAAGTCCCCCGAAAGGGATATCAACTGCCAAACTATTACGATATTACTGCTGATAAATCATGGTATGTAAGAAAATACGCACTTACACAACCATGCCTATAATTCAATTGTTCGTCTTCGTTCTAAAACAACGGATAATATTTCATTACGACTATTACACTCCATAAAGTTGCGAGGACATAAAACTGGAACGGTCGTAGCTTCGACAGACATCCGCAATAAATGTAAGGGAAAGTGCTCATACAGTTATCGTATATTTTTAATGGTGTATATATTTGTTGTATAAAACTGATTCTTTGATGTTAAGTATAATTTTATTACGACATAAAACCTCATACAAGTCGAAAATTTCCACAACACTGTTTAGTGAAAACTAATTTTTAAATGCCAGATGGAACATCATGTTTATACTGATGACACCGGCTGGTCTTGTACACGTTATTCTGCTATAAATTTTGAAATGATTGTTTGATTTTATAAATCAATCCCACCTGAACAATAAAATGATTGCGAATCCTAACCATTGAGCGGTAATATTTTTGTACAAAGTAAAATCAACTCTTTTTCATTAAAACCTACTTATTTCTGTTAAATAAAACACACACACACACACACACATACAAGCATGTATACATATTTGAACGACGCGAAGCACTGCGCTCCGCTTTTTGTCTCTACTGGAAAAGTTTGAACTCGACGAGTAGCGAACTGTTCAGCCGGCAGATGTTAATTCGGAGATAGTTTCGAAGCTCCGTTCTATGGTTAGGGAAGGAAAAAATGTATGTAAATGTGCTTAAATCTCGATGTGCTTCTTTATAACCATAATATGAAGAGTGCGTGTATATTCGGAAAAAAAACGTACTTAAATTTAGTGAAATACGTAAATTTAAGAACAAAAGTTGGGCAGTTTAATTAGTTATTCGTAGTTAATGAAAGCAACTGCGCCGTGACTTACATTAAATAATATTTGAAAACGATATAACACGTTGTCATCGATAAAGAGTTATACCTCTATATTTTGTCTCTACATGTGCATTACATGAAAATCCAAAGACAACCTTTGATGCATATTATTAATGGTAAATTTATATTACTACTGCAATTTACCATATCAAATACTTTCTACTCCAAAGAGAAAACGTGTATGTTACCTAACCTACCAATCTGTTGACACTGAGGGCACACAACATATTTGAGAAAAATTTAAATACAGAGTATTTATTGAAAGCTTCAATCTTCAAACGTATTTAATTTATCGGGCTTAATATACGATATTTAAATCGTGATCGCTCATCAAACACAGGCTTTCAAAATTATGCAAATAACAATTATACCATTAGGATTTCTTTAGGGTATCACTCGGTACGAACAATTTTAATAAACTGTACCAAGTCACGTTAGCGAGGACTACAAAACCCTTTCAGTGTTGAATGAGATACTTAAATACCCTCTTGGGATAAAACGCTCTGTCCTAAATTTATACACAATCGTATGGAACCTACTACGTCCGTTTTAAAGCCTATGTCTTATCACCTAGTAGTAGCAAGAAAAGATGTTTTATGATATATTTGATTAGCACGTCCGTTCCATATCTTATTTCACTAGAACCTAATAAATATATGTAAAGTATGATATCTTATTTGAATTTAATAACTAAAATTATAATAGATATATGTTGTTATTGTAAGCAGATACAGAATACGTTGAGCATTAGGCTCGTCTTATGTAACGTTAAAGTTTGTTGTAGGTAATAAAGTATACATTAATATAAATATACATTTTAAGCCAGAGAGCTAAGTAGAAGAAAAATATGCTTTTATTACCAACTTTTAAACAAACTTTGTAAAAATGTATTTTTTACTTTCACAAAATAATACGAAAAAAAATTTTATCCGACATAAGCAAGCAATCATTGCAATGTTAATGAATGATATGTATATATATTTTCAAATGAAAGTGGTTGAAGTTATACTATAAAAATTATGATTATATTATATAACTTTACCTGTTAAAAGAGGCGATTTATGTTTTTGAACTGTTATGCGAAATATGTACGGCTTTACAATATTGAATACTGACACAATCACGATAAACCTACTTTTTCAAATAAATGATATGAACTGTTATTTATTTTGTGTGTATTTGAATTGTGTGTGAATTAAATACAAATTCACATATTTAAATATCTTAAAAATTGTGTCGGTCTTAATACGAACACGTTTCATAGCTTAAGTGGATACGGTGCAACGGATTGAAATTAACGGCCAGAAAGGTGAATGCAAAAAGCTTGCATAGTGGGAGTTTATTAAAAAAAAGTAATCTTCGCTGTTGCTATACATATGGTCGATTAATGTAATTTACCTCTCATTAGCCAACGCTATATTTTTGTGACTGATATAGAGCTACTGTTATATACTGATAGAAATGCATGTTATTTTTCGTATAAATCAGACTCTTTCAATGTCATTAATCGCTGAGATTGTCAATAGTCCATGAGATCGTTTGGTTATATTAAAATAATTTAAAAAATATATAAAATAATTTCGATAAAATATATAAAATAAAAATAGCCTATGTAATATATAACTTTTTATGTCTGTAAACAAAGTCGAATCTCATCTTACGGTAAGGGCAAGGGCAAATTATAAATAACTTCAATGGAGCGGAGATCATTTTTTAAGTTTTTAGATATACATCTACTGAATTTTAGGAGACTAGTATAGTCTATTCGTAACCATATTATTAGTATTATAATCAACCTGTATCAATATAGCATATAAAAAGTGACGGCAAAAATGCTCGTTTCTATGAACATTTTGTCATAGCGTGATGCATTTATTAGCACGACACACATATAGCTATTAACTGCAGCAATAAAACATCGCGTCCGACCATCGGCTGTGATGCAGGAAGTATTTCTGAGGTCCCCCTTCGCGCGGGATACGAAGCGGAATGCTTCATGCAACACATGTACATTAACATGCTAATCACATATATATAGAATGTAAACGATTGTTTATTACAGTTTTGCAGTTCAGTGAAAAAACCGCAGCCTTATAAAATATAAAATAATTATGATTTTCTGGCTTAACCGTAAAGGCCAAATTATTAAATAAATAATTTTTCAGCTGCAGTGTGTGATTTATAAAGAGAACCTGTTACGAGGGACACAAACACTTATACAACTTTATGAATTTAAATGCATGATTTAAAAGGTATAATAAAATGTAAATCATTTCACCCGTATCACCAAAAATTCTAAGCATAAAATTGTAGGAACAACTAATAAATAGAGAATATAAATTTACAATTTAGTATAAGCTCATGTAGCTTTCATGTAATTCGTGTAGGTTTTCACCTACTAGTATTATAATAAGTAACTGGTGCTCACAAGTCATAAGTTATGTAGTCCTAAGTCTTTTTACAGACTATCTACACAATGTATGTACCTGTGGATTTATTGATCTAATTTATGTCATTTACAGTACTGAACCCTAACATCGTGACTGTTTTGCATTTGACCAATTTCATATTTTAATAGTATTCAATTATCAATAAGCTTTGGTATTATTTATTACAACGTAAAGTTCGACTGATAAATTATTCTTTTTAAAATCACCTCTATTAGAATCGTTCAGAACTAACAGGGTCACTGACAGGTCAAAAATTTAACACAATAAAAATGTAGGGAAGTTAAAAGAATTCTATTACGTTATAAAAAGTTTTGTTAAACGAAGTGTGAAAGAAAAATTGTAATTTAACAAATTAATGATACTTTATAACTATTACAAAAATCTTTCTATTATATTTTCAGTTCAAAATTTCAAAGGCAACTAGGAATGTGACATCGTGAAGATAGCGCATAGATGTAAGGAGGTAAAAACAATGAGCAAAATATTGATAGGCAACACATAGAAATCAGACAGTACAGTGATAATACATGTGTTGTGTAATGCGTAAGAATCAGACAACAATACAATGTATACATGTGTAAGGAAAGGCATAGAATTCAAATATCCAACGCATAGAAATAAAATATTAGCAGGTAATTCAGTCAGTATACATGTGCTAGACAATTACAAAAAAAAATTAAATTACTTACGAAATATTTCCCTTTCTGAGTCCATTACTGTGTTTTAAGTTAAGCGGATTATTTCCACCTATAGAGAGTGGTTTTTACGCCGTATAGAATGTTTTAAGGGATGGATAACAATGTAAAACAAACACACTTTAGAATTTTCTACCTTTACCGAGTTTTTCGTTTCATACATGTTCACTATATAGACATTACACTATGTACATAAGATTATCATAACAAGATACGCATATAACGTAACATCCCGTCGATTATTACTTTTTATTTATTCATGTCTCATGGGTTCCAAATCACCTAATACACTGGTAGTAGCTTCATTACTTAAGAGTACGTAATCAAGCTCCGCGCCGCCGCGCCGTTTCGTCGCAGCTGTCAACTTATCACGGGAGAAATTAATTACCACGCTATCAATCATGGCGGACGACAAACTGTTTCAATATGTATACACCGTCGCCGCCCAGTGATTTTGTTCCTCATGATCGTATAATTATCTAAAAAGCCACAAAAAATTGTCGAGTCTTTTACTTGACATTCCTTAATCGTTAAACGACCCATGGTACGATAAAGATAATCCTCGACTCAAATTCAGTTGTTACAAATGCTTTAAGCTCTTGTACATACAGTCACCAGACGTATATTTTATTATTATTTATTTATATGTAATTTCATTAATACAATAAAGATGATGGCCCACTACATGCAGGTTTCTCGACTTTTCTACAACACTCATTCACTACGAGGTTTTCTCCTCCTTATTATATTAGTTATAGGTCATGGCTACTTATAGACCTGGGTCTAGAAAACATTCCATTACTCTACTCCAATACGGCTTGGTGAAAGGGGTAACAGTCAACTCGAGTATCCGAACTGCTTATGCAACTCGAAGACCTTTATCTCCTTGATAATACCCTGCTCTGTAGGTTCAACGTCATATTCGTAACATCTTCATCGAAGCACGGAAAAGCGCTGATGATATTTTACCCTTGGTTGTCTCCTTTTCAACTCCTGACCCAATTTAAGTTCTAGGTTGTTCTTTGTTGTTAGGCTATGATCTCATAGTCTGGTATGGTATTTACCAACAAAAAAGTTCATAATTAGTAGGTTAATATAACCTCAAATCACATTGATCATGCATGTACACCGGCTTGATAAATGAGCTTAGATAGATATGTATATCAAACCTTGCAAACAAGCTTCTAAAGTCGTATTATACTACTAACAACGATAAACTAATGACTACTCATTGCTATTTATAGAAATGATTAATATTATCAAACATGTGAGCTAAAGAAGTAGTTATAATGCACAGAATCGTGAATGGCCGTCACGATAAAACTTATACGCTACGTGTTATAATTGGAGAATAAATTAACTATAATTCCAACTGCCGTATAATAGAAAAAATAAAGGAATGATATCATGTGAATGATTTTAGTAATAATTGTTTTTCGAGCGTCTTTCATAAAACTCTACCTTGTTGAAGATTGCGATATCTGTGAGATTTAAAGATTATCATGGTTTACGTTAAGACTGCGGTAGAAACAGAATAGAAAGAACATACCAAATACCTGCGCATAAACTTTAATGTTTTAGCAAGTGAGCGATAACTAGTATCAAGCAGATTCAATACTTCTTGCTAGATTAGATGCGTCGCTGCATTGGTGAAAAATCAGGTGTCCCGAAGTTCGCGGGTTGCACAGAGACCACTTACTAAGAAATTGTCAGTCTATTCGTTTGCAGGCTACCAACATTATAAATTTGTATTCTGTTTCGTTCATACGAATTTCCGTGCATAATAGAGCCAAAATAATCCATAGACATCATCAACTAACTTTAAGTATGATTCCTTCTTTTGAAAATCTTAGTAGAACACGTTAAATAGTCGTAGATCCATTAAGATAAGAAGAAATGTATCAGTGTGAGTTAAATTTTATCAGTTACAGAAAAATAACAAATCATCCATTAATAAAAAACCAGCAGAAAATTCATTATAAAATATAGTGAATATATGTTTTATGTTAAGATTTTATTATTACCTAAGCAGTTATATCCTAAATGTTTTACAGTGACTTCTCGTACAAACACCAAAAGTAATAAATACCTTCCATGTTCGAAGTCTACAACAACAAATTTAAATCTTGTAACGCAAAGTACACTTGATACAAACAAGTACTGCTTTGTTAAATGTACGATAGGAATACTTTAGTAAGGGGATAGTATTCTCTCTGTGAGCCCACATCGCAACTCGTTCAAATTATAACACACATCCGTTGCTGTCCAGACCAATTGCTACGTGCCAAGCACCATTACAGTTGAGCGGTAGAAAAACATTCATTGAACTTAATGTTTATCAATTCCCGGCGACCTAACAATAGCCTTAAGTGTTGCTTCGCCTGTATTAGGGTAAGACCACACTAGCAACACTAGAATACTTCGTGTAGCGCGTTTAGAAATCGTATAAACATCTTAGCTATCGGGTAGACGGTTGATTTGTAGGGCTTTGAGCGGCTGTGTTAGAGTGATGGACTTATGAAATAGGGGGAAATTGGATAATACTAATGCATGTGTAGGTTCACACGAGATGCATAAGTACAAGAATTAAAATCTCCACATTGCCGATGCTCCTCTTTATAGCTCGGGTACTTTCGAAGTAAACCTCCATCCCCAAAAATACAAAGAAGCTGTCTTAAACACGCAAACGTGGTTTATTATTCAACGTACAACAATAGCGATAAGATATCAAATGCAATATATGAAATTTTAGATGAATATGCCGCTACCCTAACTGCTACCAAGATACGACACGCAATTGGTTTATATTGGCTATTATGACGTAGACGACGAACCAATATGGCCTGTTCAACCGATCCTCATCTATTTTATTACCTCTTTTCCGAAGTACGTCACGTCTTCATCAACTTTATTATTATTTGAACCACTTCCTGCATGTTGGCTGGAACATAATACACGTCACAGTTGACGTTCAAGTGTCATTCAAGTCCGTAAAAAACATCTATGGCAGTTCGAATAAAAGTTCGTTTACTACGCTATTTCAGGTTATTTCAAGACTACAAATTTTGCTTAAGTTGGCTGTAAATAAAACACTTGAGCGTCGATAACATAACGTTCAAGATTAAATCTTCCGCTTCTCCAATTACAAAATGTAGGTACTATGTATATACCGAAGAAATTAAGAAGAGTTATCAAAGTAATCTCAGAATAGACGTTCTCCCGAGCAATCCTTGCACCCAACAATAAATTTAACTTCAGTTTAAACTTTACTAATATCACTCTGTTCTATAATGTTCGCGGATCCGAGTCGCCAGTGACAAACATTTTGCATGCAAGTGTAGAAATGACTGTAATCAATTATAAGGAACATTAGGTTTAACGCAGATTTTAAAACATTTGACAAAGAAAGTGAAATAACACTGATTGTTTCTGAAATTAAAAAAAAAACGTTATTAAAACTTTAGATATAGTATTTAGTGCAGACATCATTATGATCGTAAATTTTCTGAAGCGAAGCGAGCGTGAGGTCCAACTCTTATAAACCTTATGTATATAAAAGTTTTCAAACAATATTTCATGCACAGATTAGACTCCGTCATAATATAAGTATGGATACTTTTAAATATAAGTAAGGATATGAAAATATAAATACCAATTCAGTCTAGCTTTAATTGTGCTTACCTCGTTACATAAATAAACTCGCTTATTAATCATAGGTCTTGTATCTGTCAACTGACTCACCCACATCGCATACTTTCTCATTCAAACTTTTGGTTTTAAAATGGTTTGAGATGAAATAAATATATTAGATATTAAAATTTCTTTGATAAATGATTTTACGTTGTAATAAAGTGTAGAGAATTATTTCCTAGGAAGCAAAAATGACACCAAGGCGTGTATACTGTGATACGAAGAAACTGACCAAGTACATGGCGGTGTTATTTTCTGTATTATGTGAATTATTAATGGACAGATATTGAAAAAAGGATAAGATTCCATAAAAAAAATATAGATAATAGAAATAAGAACTTGAGATGGCCTGACTAAGTAAATTTTGTTCCAATTATTAAAAAAAAATTACAAATATTTTTCTATTACCAATGGTCACTGTTAAAAATCAAAACCAATGGTATGGTAAATTTTTTTATTTTATTATTATTTTTCAATAGGTGGAAATAATTTGCTTTAATTGAAGAATAAACTAACAAAACTAGATCTATAAGCTGAAGAGAACTCTACAATTTTATTTATGGAATATAAATAGCTAAGCTTATCTTACGGTACTCGAAATCCACTGGAGCAACTGTCTTTTTACCATTCTTCTGAACTAGCCAGTTTATCCACAGCATGTTCTTGATAGATAATAAAACCAAAACATTTCGGTGTGACTCGATATAAAGAATCTTCTTAGTTGTTATATTTACTGCAGAAAAACGGTTTTCTAGTCGTCATTCGGAGTGTAAAACGCGATAGTAGGTGTATGGCTTTTATTAATAATATGTGCATTTTTATTTTTGTACTCAGTACTTCATAACATGTGACACACCTCTGCTTAGCGGAGTAAAGCTAGTTTGTAAAAACGTAAGATTATCTCAACAAACTGACATAATTGGACAATAAATGAACTTAATAGAGCTTCCCATTCATTCGCGTTTACTTTCATAATAACCAAAAACCTGTACACCCATATGAATGACGATATGTTGTATTACAACTAAAATAAAAATAAATAGGGCCGACACAGGGAAGTGTAAGTTGCTTGTTGGTGTTTTTTTAAATTGCTTAGGATAAGAGTTTTTCAGCCTTCAAATTTTCTTGCTAATAAAACTTTCACACAGTCAAACCCCCGAACTTGGATTCCCTAAGTTTCGGGAGGCATGGGCATAAAAAAATTTGGTATCACAAACACTCATGACCGAAAAAGAAACATTTAACTATCACATATATATATGTATTCCCTGGACCGAATCACCCAAGGGACTAGTCGCTTAGCAGGCAGGGACATTGCTAACTGGGCTATGAGTCATCACGCATAGAAAAAAAGGCCCAAGATGGTAGGTAAGTTGCCTTTAGATATGGGCAAATCTTGAGGAGTCACTAATGCATAGAGCCCAGAGTAAAAATAATTTTACAACCCGATTTCCGTGAAGGGAGAGAAAGCTGTAACTTATAGAATTGAAAATCATAATACATATTACTCGTAGATAATTCGAAGGAAGATTAATATTAATATATTTTACGAGATTTTTATTTGACCTACATATTGTGTGAGAGCTATAAAATAGTTGGTATTTGAAACCCGCAATGTAAACACGTACCGGATGGCTATTTCCTTTCAGTCGAATGAAATCTTTGTAAAACGAGTCATTCAAGGCATTGTTAGTTTTGGGTATGTTAAAAATACTTTATTCTCAACTCCTTACTGTCATGTCCGATTTTAATTTTTATCCTAGAACATAACGAATTTATTTCATATACAATATAAAATCGAAACTATAGGTTGTAGAGATAAAATGATCACTCCACGTTATCGTGATAGAAGAAATGCTATGTAGTACGCATTGATTGATACGTTGATTTAGTATAGAATCTTAACATTACATAATGTATATACAGCAGTTGCTTTAGCAAAAATTGCATAACAATGAGTAGTATGAGTTTGCCAAAAACTTCGAAAGATTTTTACTGAGACATATTGGGTGCCAGTTTTAAACTAATTCAGATTTACTGTGTTTATAAAACGTCTGTAATTTAGCGTGACCAAAGTTCTACTTTGGCTAAAATAACATTGACGTGTGACGTGACTGGGATCACCGTTTAGAGCAACATGTGGGGCCGGTTTGGTATCTAAGCACACGTTTGTTTAATACACATTTCTTCGCGAATATAACTGCGCGGTGACGGCTTGTTATAGCATGATACTGCTTATAATTATTGTAAACTCTATCAGATATCTATTAATCAAATACGTTTTAAATGAAATGATTAAATACTTGGATGCCGGTTAATATTGCGTTCCCATTGTCCTATAGAATATGCGATAATTATGTAGAGCTAACGTAGTGACCGTTCTGTTATGTGATCGCAAGGAATTTAAATGGTGTTATCTAGTTAATAGAGTCTACAATTCTACATTAATGATTACGAGTGATAGGACGTGCGTGAGGTTGCCGCACGTTAGCCGCACGACTTTTGATGTCATTAGACCGTAGCCTAAATGAAGCGTTGTAACAAATAGAAACAACAAATACAAACTTTTTGGCTAGTCAATCCAGAAAAATGTGTTGCATGCTCAATATTTATTACCATTCATGGACAGTTCGATATGGTTGAGTATAACTACCAAACAGTGGTGCTAAATGTCATCTACCAACAGAGAATTGAATCGAGATAAATGTTTGAACGCTCGGCGCAGAGGTTAGTTACATAAAAAAGGTTCACTATATTCTTAAGAATAACTGAGTGCTAAGCTAAATTTCAGTCGCTTTGCCCGTCTACGTAAACAAAGCTAGAATAATTACTGCGCAAGAGGCATTTAAGTCCTTTTGGTAAGCATCTGTGACCTTTCCTTTGAGATGGATTATACCTACACATCACAAGTCGGTAAGAATCACGTTTTAATTCGTTTTATTTTGTAAATTAAATTGAATAAGTGTATCATTTTTGTAGTTAAATTTTTTAGGTGTTTTGATACTTAGATAGTTTACTAAATATAATTGATTTTCAGTGCATCTGCTATGTTAGAAATGATGACTTAAATAAAAAAGCCTCAGTACACGGTAGTTGTGACTGTTGGTTCATATATTTACTATGTGTGATGCAGTAATTAATTACTGCTATATAATTCTATCACGCTGTTGACAGAGATTTTGTCTGCTAAATGAAGTCCCACAGTCGAATCCCGGGCGGGGCTAACACTATAATGTAACAAATTATATAATTAATATATGTTATATAATGACCATACATTTCTTGTTTTTTCTTATAGCCCGCTTAATAATCTTAAGCAATCGTAACAATCGATGTGAGGTGAACTTTCATAATCAGTTTTTATGTGGGCTATTATGTCGTTGTACCATTTATATTGCTGTTAAATGTTACACCACAGTACATAGTGCGTCGTTTTTAATAATGGATCTAGAAAACCTTCGTCTTTTTACGTACGTATTATATTCTTTTTAATAAGGAAATATGACAATTGCCGCAAGACGTTTATAAAGCTACTTAAGGTCCACAACGAAAGCTTCAAGGTGAATATATATTGATATAAAAGCGTCGATATTGTTGTTTCTTTATTTTTCTTTCATCTAGGTAAATGTCACCACTCCGTACACATGGAACATTACATCTTAATGTCTAGACGAATATCTTTCTTAAGTAAGAAAACGTACGAGTATTTTGACAGTAACCTGTACACGATAAATCGCGTTATAGAAGTGCGCGCCGCACGCTAATTTTAAACCCAGTCGACGCTTGTTCCAACTGATATATCACATTCAAATTGCTAGTGATCAAATGTAATCTAAACGAGGAAGTAAAACGACGATATTATTTTACGAATGCCTTTTAACGGATAACATGCGAGCGATTAGGAAGGAAATACTATTATTATTATAAAGTGCCACCATACTCCCATATAAATTAATAAATCTTGAAAATTTTAAAGAGTCGTAACCATATTTTCAATCTTTGAAATAAATAATGTTTACAAATAGAATCGATACGTATACGAGTGGATATATTTTTTAAAGATTTGGATTCGAGCTTTTTCAGCTATACATCATAGTTGATTAGCCACAGTATACTACGACTACGATATATAGTCGTACTACATATAGCTCCTCCTGCTCTGAATCAATTATTTATATATTTTATTATACACATACCACTTTTATTTTATTTATGTATCTTGTACACACAATAAAATTACATGAAACAAAATTTGTACAAGGGCACGACTTATTCCTCGTCAGAATTTTCTTCCAGTAGGCTTAAAAAGTGGAAAAGCGACTCAGTGACACAAAATTAGTGCACACCTAAATAATAATATAAATATACAAAAGACAAACATGGTAGATAGATAGATATATATATATATATATCATATTGATCATTATCATAAATTTTATTACCATTTTCTCAATAATTCCATGCAACTTTTCAATAAATTACATTTACACAAGCGCAAGAAATTTCTTTCTTACGATGGAAATGGTAGAATTACAAAACAAACAAACAGACGTTTACACACTCACACCCCCGCATTAGGATTCCCTGTGTTGCGGGTGGTGTGGGCATACACAAATATGACATTACAAACACCCATGACCCGACAACAAACATTTATCTGTCACATAAATGTCTGTCCCGGCCGGGAGTCGAACCCGGGACTCCTTCGCTCTGCAGGCAGAGTCACTGCCAACTGGGCTATGGGGTCGTCAGAATTGTACACAGCATCCGCATATCAACTTTTTTTACCCTAAAGAGTGGTTGCCTAGTGATTTGAATGTCGGTCACTCGCACGTCAGACTCGAGTTCAAATCCTGCACGCAGCACCTCTGACTTTTCAAATTAAGTGCGTATTACAAATTAATTATAACTTGTAAAGGAAAAAACGTGAAAAAACCTGCATACTAGAGAGTTCTCCATAACACTCAAAGGTGTATGAAATGAAATGCTGTACTTGACAAGCGTCGCGGATTATGGCTTTAATATCTTATTTTGAATGGACACCCGAGCCCAAAAATAGGAGACCTATGGTTTGTTATGGTGATGCAGATGAACCTAACGACATTGAAGAAAAATCGTACGATATAGTACGACAACTGTAAATCCTTTACACTGTGAAAGAAGTAAGTCAACTTATATAAATAGAACATAACATATTCTATATGAATTAGATTTTAATGGAGTCGTAGGAACTGTAATTTATAGGTATAAAACTATTATAACGGGCCTTTGTTAACGCAATAGAATCCAAAACAATAGTTGTCAGAAGATGTCTGTTTATGCGTGCTAATCTCAGAAACGGGCTAACCAATTTCGATATGGCTTTCACTAATGTATTGCAAAAATATATTGCATGTATTGCATCAATAATATAAAAGAGTAATTAAATAAAAGTTCGTTTCATTTCATTAATAAAATTCGTCCATAAATAAAAAGTTATAATATTTCCAATTTGCAGGTAACTATTTCTAAGTGTAAGGCGTAGTTTTTCTGAATCGAAGCCAGGGCGGTTTACTAGTAAGCAAAAAAACTCAAACTTATTTTTATGTTACTATTACAAATAACAGTGCTAACAAAAACACAAGCTATGGTCAACGAAAACTTAATTTACAAATAAAACATTAAGTAATATTGTTTTAAAATGTAAATGTAATGTAAAATGTTCTAATTTTTAAAATAAATCTACTATAACCGTTGTTGGAATTTTAACTTACTTAAAAATATGTATTATTAATAAGAAAACCAAAATATCGAATGGCATACGTGCAAGCTCACACTAAAAGCTCTTTGAAATAGTATTCTACAAATTGGTAAGTTCCATTTCAGTAACATTTTCCAGCAGCGCAACAACCTTACCTAGAGATCTAACAATATATTTGTATATTAGACATTAAATATTGAAGCAAATAAAATACAGGTCCTTTTAAATTCGATTTTATTTTATGTATATATCCATTGCTGATGGAAGCATTCTTGCGCGACTTGTTTCAGTCATCTACTGACTTCAGATATACGGGCGCCGTCGTAAGTTGGATGGGTAGCCACTGGTGACATAATTTCACACACCATGCTTCAGAGGGGACGATTTCAGGTTTCTTTTAGACGGTCCCGTAGTTACTGTGTGATGGCAGTCGTTACGTAACATCGGAGGGCTTCCAGCGGCGTCATAACGTATTGGTCGGCAAACACACTCGTGTTGATAATTAGCTTCCTCTACCTTGTCTCATCCGTTTCATAAATATTTAAAGATCCAACATCCCAAGATCATCAAAGATTCCAACACAATCTAAACTTTATAAATTATACTGATATTAAAATTGGTCTGAATCTATCAATTTTGAAAACTTTAGTACAGATTTCAATATACAAATAATATATATATATATAAATATATATATATATATATATATATGTGTGTGTGTGTGTGTGTGTGTGTTTCATTATAAAATATTTTTTTAGGAATATTTATTTATTTTTGTCTGTGCACGTATCACACTGAAACAAGTGAAGGTCCTGAACAAAACACAGGCATAATACAGTACTTTTAGTATTTAATTATAGCTACTCGAATTATGGCATGGTTTCATGACTCTGTAGCGGAATGGATAGTGAACAACTGCTTGCGTAGTAAAGTTACTGACAATATACGATTACATAAGTGTTTATATTCGACCTGAGTTTTTTAATTATTTCTTAATATTCTACGCCTATGCGATCCGCGACACAAACAATCATAATTTATTTACATAAAAAAACCTGCATAATAAATCTTCTATTCTTCATGATTTTATCAGACGATATTTATTAGTCTAGTGAAAATCTTAACACTGCTCATTTCGTACTGACAGTAATTGGTTATTGACAAAGGATACATTGTAAGCACGACATGTCCTTGACATAAAATATAACGCAACCAGTTTCAAAAATGAATCAAACAATCATTTAACTAGTTTACTGCATCGTTTCTTTGAATGACAGACATCAAAGCGCTGACTCCGATACCAATCCCTATAAATATGGTTTACGACTAGCACCAAAAATAACAATGATCTCATTCATTCATTCTCCGTTCCGTGCTTCATATCTATTGCTTATGTCATTTCTCCTGGTTCCGTGCCAAATAATACGTGAGTTATTCCTACGGCTATTAAACATTTCGATCAGCGACTATCAAGAATATAAAATAAATTAATGTAAACATTAACTATTGACGGTGTATTAAACATGTAATATTATGTGCGTGTAACACAGTTGGTAGTAATAATTGTCAATTGTAGTACCTACCGTGAATTAGACCCAGACCGGGATATAAATTTATGTGACAACAAACAGACAAATGTAGCGGTTAAATTGTTGAGAATGTTACTGCGAGCTTACTGCGTGTAACATTTAAATAAAAAAAAATGTTCCATTTTGACAATCAGTTCTTTAAAGCCTCATAAGCATATTAATTAGGGATTATACGCCTTTTAAAAGCTCATGTCTGTTTTATTCACTTATGTTATGCATGGCCATAATTAAACAGGTCGTGTCTAATCGTTAATATCCGAGAAAGTTTAAGACAAGAAGTTAGTAGGTACCCCGCGCCAGCAGCTTTATCCGTTTAACGAGGTAGACAGGAAAATATTTCCATTCAATAAAACATATTCCATTTACGGGACGCATGACACAGGAAAATTTTTAATTAGTGCTTATGGACGTAACATAACATTTAATCAAGTTGATTTGTTAAATCTTAATTAAAATGATTCAAATAATTCATAAAGCATACATATTGCTTACGGAACCAAGTCGACTTTACATGGCTAATCTAGTATATACATATGTAATATACGTTAAATAATTAAATTTCCAATCTTTATCCTTATGAGAATAAAAATTAAATTTTTAATACATGTGCGATATTCTCAATTAATCAGACATCTACATATATATACGGTTTTGTCTACAGGCTGCAATGAAATTTATCTATTAGGCTATATCTATGCTTAGGCTATTTCTCTATTGTTCTATAAACGAATAAAAGCTTCATAATAATAAAATTAGTTAGTACATGCAAGTAAACTGAGACAGCAGAACTGTTGCACGTCGGAAGCAGATGTCTCAGTCGTTTATTTTCATCGGGCCTAACATTGTTTAATTTCCATTTATCACAGATGTTACGTCACACATGTACATGTATAGAAAATACGGCGAATAAAAAAGATTACATTCGTTACCGGAGCAACTCTTTTGTTTTTTAAAATTTCGTGTACTGTGCAATACATTCGAGTTTGAATCGATCCCAGGTTGTGGATACATGCATGTCGTTTATAAATAACAAAGATCCGTATTATTACCGTGTTAGATCCGTAACCGCATACATATTTAAAGTACATTGTGCAATTTCTTCGACCTACAAAGTTACACGTTCGATACAAAATCAGCATCTCAGTTTACAGCAGAGCTAAATGCTGATTAGAATAGTTATAGAGGTTATTGCTGTAGGAAGTTGCATTATCTCTACATAGTACAAAACAAAGTCGATTCTCGCGCCTGTCTGTTATTCTTTACGCTCAGATCTTCTAACTACAACAGATTTTGATGCGGTTTTCACTACCGATTAGTCAATTTCTTCCGGATGGTTTTTAATAATAATTCATGCATGTTATTTTATGCAGAAAGAATCAAAAAAAAACAATATTTCGTAAATCAATAGAATTTTGGGCGCTTTCAGTGCTAACGCTGCTTAAATTAATGAGATTGTATCAATTGTATATTTAAAAAAAATCTACAAAAAATTCCAGGATGGCACACGTGTATTATACTACTGATAATCAGTGGTTTTTATGCGGTTTTTTTTGTAGTTTACTTCAGAAGTTATTTTGGTCAATATAATATAATCTTTACTTAATGAAATAAATTACGTCGAACATTTAATATATATAAAATTTGCTCTTTACAGCAAATCATTATGATGAATATTTTAGATATCTGATTTAAAATTACCAAAAATTATTTATTATTAAATATATTAATGCGGGCTTTCTTAAGTTAAGAATAATATGGAAATCTGCATCTTTAGTTAAGCGAAACTGTTGCCAAAGAAAATTAATTTCTTTCCACATTTCTTTTTAAGGCGAATCATTAATTTTTGTACAACCAGGTATGTATTAAAGTTTGTCCCTGTGACTCGGGACCAGAATACGAGCTTCGGTATCCCCTGCCTGTCGTAAGAGGCGACTAAAAGAGGGCGTTGGGGGTTGCGGGCGGCTAGAGTGGGAGCTCGAACCGCCCAATGGCAACCCCGGGAAGAACTGCTCTGTGTGTGGCCGCACAGAGCCGTTTGAGATGGGTCCGTACGGGACATCGCGCTTAGAGGGCACCGGTCGCGTTCCTCTGGAGATCCCGGAGTCCTCCACAAGCGTTGAGGCTGGCCACCGGGGGGGTTTTAGTGGGTAAAAATCCCACATAACCCTGTGTCGCTCCCACGGCACCGGGTACCTTTTGAAGGTTTCCCCCTCGATAAAAAAAAAAAAAAAAAAAGGTATGTATTAAAGTTACCTGTATATGGATGGCTTTACGAGTATTCACTTTGCAGTCTCCACTATATCAGCGATTCACATAGACAACGACCGAACAGTAATAGCACGTATAATAGCTTAGTTTTAAATCGTCCAAATTCCATTCCATTTCAAAATGTACAATTCGATATTTTTTAGTTTTTACAATAAGGTTGATATGTGAGTTACCTATTGGAACTTTTAAGCGACGTGTTAAAGCACAGCTTAGGGCTAAAGAATATTATGATATAGATGAATATATAAATGACGAGGATGCCTGAAAATAATAGTGTCGAAACCAGTTCCGCGCAGGTTTAAACTTACTTCGTAATTACCTTGTGTTGTTTCAAAACATGTGCTCAGGAGTTTCTTTCGCCGTTTCTTCCCCTCAATGGCAAAGTTTGAAAAACCACTCATCTTTTCGGAACGGTAGTAGAAGCAAAAAAATACATGCATAAGTGTCTTTACAGAATACCTAAATTATTAAATGACTTTGAATTTATTAAATGAAACGCCCTTAAGTAATAAGGTACGTTGACGATTCCAATCTGAAACTAACATTTATATAAAAATCCAAGGTTAACGTCACTTAACTCGGCGGTTACAATTCGAGTCTCGATCGCCAGCGGAAAGAGTGTTCTTAGTACCCCTAGCTAATTGTAATTCGGTGCGCGTGTAGTCTTGGGTGGACGGAGAAGGAATCGGCCCCAGTTAACACTTATTGATCTAAAATCCACATGTTTCAATTGATTTCTTAGTTTAATTTAATATTCTCTAAGTAAACTTGTCCGTTTCTCTGATTGGTTTCTCAAAGTTTTGCTTTGTTGGGTATAATACAAACTTGTTGTACTGCGTAAATAAGGACTTACGTTCGTTTCAGAGTAACCAATGAATGTTAAATTGAAGTCATTGACCTTTAGGTAAAGTTGTGACAAAATGGAAAGAAAACTAAATTCTTGCGTATAGTTGTTTTTTGTGTTACTCTAAAACTCTAAAGTAATCGACTTATGCAGACGCCCAGTCGACATTCGACTGTACCTAATTCATTATTTTTTTTAAATTTTGAACGTGATTAAGGTTCTTTTGTCAATGAGTATGGCCATATATTTATTGAATATAATTTTTTTTGTTCTATTATAGCAGCTGCGAGCATGTAAAAATAAGTCATTATCCATTTATTTAATTAATTTAGCCATTTAGCCAGCAATTTGGGTTGATCTACTCCCGTCTATTTACTGTTGGTGAATTAAATAATCTAAAAGATCCTCTTGAATCATTTCGGGGTGATTTAAAGCGATTACAAACCATTCACTCCAAATTTACTTGCGACTTTTTTGAATGTCAACAGTGACTGTTTTATTTCATTTAATATACATATTTTCAAATGTTGTTCTATTATTAATACTAAAATTCTTCAATAGCTACCAAACAAAAATATATAAAAGAGTAAATATGAAAAATATTTTAATAAAATAAAAACCGATTTCAATGTTAAGAAGAATTTCATGGTTTCATCTCGTACTTTTCACTTTTGGGGGTGTTTTTTTTTCAAATATAAGTGGGATCAAATGCCAAGTATATCGTCTCAAATCAACAAGGAATTCTCTATATTGGACGCATATATGACGCAGTTATGATATACCCAACATAAAAAATACAAACGAATTGAGAACCTCCTTTTTTTTTAAAATCTGTTAAATATGAAAAAAAACGATTGACAAACAAAGTAGAGAAAGAGATACAGTTTTTTTCTATACGTATTAATAAATAGACTGCGATTTATTAAACGGACTGCAAGCTATAGTTTTTGCTTTGCATGTCCAGCATAGAATCGCTTATTCAATTATTGGCCAGGGCAAATACTCGTATTTATGTAAGACATAAATCGTAGGTTATCCTTGGGCAGTTTTATTTTATCCTAGGGAATACTGAGGTGGCGTTAAAATATATAATGTTGTTCTTACCGTAATGTGAAATATGTGAAGGAACATTAGTATTTTACCAAATGACCTAATTTAAACAATAAGTTTAAAAGTTAAGGTTAAAGCTATTAAAATTTTATTAAATTTATTGAATTCAGAATTCTATGGATCTCTCCCAAATACGAAAGCACTCGTAGCGTAAATTGATGTGTATCTATCTTCACCTTGTTACGTCCGAATCAACCTGACGTTACCGATATGCATGTTTGGCATTTACCACATAGCATCACGTGGAGCGTCTACATCGTTTTATCGGCTATTGACATAGTAAATAAAACTTCATCATTAATACAAAATATTGCAACACATACTTAGAACGCATTGAATGCGAGCAAAGAACAAATGCCGGCCCGTTGCGTGTGGCGCGTAGATTGACACCTCTGCGCGCGTCGACACATCAATCTCCGGCCACATCGTGACGTGTGCGTCGCCAGCTGCGCTGGGAATTTATAGGCCGTTGTTCATGGAGAAGAGGAGCATAAGCGATTGGATAATGGAAGTTATCGTCATTAATTACATTGTCACTCCCAAATGAATGATGAGTCCAAGTGAAGATATCGTCACACAAAGTCGAGCAGATGGGCCACTTGATGATAAGTGATCACTACCGCACATGCACATCCTCAAAAGCAGAGGTGTTAACATCGAGTTGCAGATCAACAAAGAAGCATTGAACTTATTACTTTGCTCTCCGCAGACAAAAATATGAATTGCTATTACATTTCTAAGATCACTTTGCCAGACCTCCACTATTTTACATATTACATCCACACTTGACGCCCATGAGATTAAATATTTTATTTTTACGTCTTCAGTCTTTGATTTATGACATTGTGTACGTCAGTGTTGTCAATAAAAGCGTACTTGTAACGATGACACTTTAAAGGTTTTAACTATGAAGTGTTTATTGTGTCGGTATCCGCTCAACGCTTCGCCCACCTTTAAACGCACCTCAACGCGACAATAGCGCATTGCTTGGTGACGTAAGAATATTATTAAAAAAAAATAGGTCGCGATTAACTAAGCTGTTGATACTATTTAAAGACAACTAATCTATATCAAATATGTGTCCCCAATCACAAGTCCATTTCAATCTTCTCGACATCGAGGATAAAATCCTATGGACCGTTTCAAATCTAGTTCGAACTATAAAATTCTCAGCGTATTGAGATAAAATTTAAAAAAATAATTTTGTGTATATCCTTACATTTTGGTATTTGGTATTAGAATCAGGTATAATGAAGCGTTATTCCTTTTTTCAATACATGCAAGCAGCCTCGCCCTAGTTCGGGTTGAACAATTATCTTATTATAGGTTGAAAATTTAAGATTTAAAATAACACAAATTAAAACATAGTTGAAGAATTTGACTAAAATCATCATGACTATAGAGCTAATGAACATTTATACATCATATTATCAGATATATCGTAATATATAACCTATTATTATTATATTATTATTATTGTTCAAATTACGACCTATGACCCGCATGCGAAATTCTAAAATATTATGTAGGATGATATAAATGTTTTCAAATAAACTATTTGATTATTTTTAGTATCTCAAAAATCAAATATGTCAAAACGATTGTCATCTAATGACGCTTATAAAGTTCCCCAATATTTTTTATCTCTTATCTTAATTTTAATTAGTTGGATTTATTTTAAGTATCCCATTTTCGTACACATAAAGTCCATAATATTGTGATTAACGAAAAATAAATAAATCGATGAATTTCTATACTTATTTTTAATTTTAATATATTAAATCACCAAAAGAGTCTACACGTACTTTATTTTTTATTCAATGTGATTTGTAATACTTGCTGTTACAGCTAAAGGATGGCTCGGTGACGTGGGACCGACCTATCCAGCTGTTTTTCATTCCCCTGAGGGTGCTCTTTTGCACAGATGTTAAACGAGATGTTACACTTCAGCAGGCACCCCAGACCCCAGCCATCAATCAACACCTACTAGAAATCAACGGTTTATATAAATCACATATATATTTCTGTCGCACATCAATTTCTATTGCTTACTGTGCTGTAAAGTCAGTACTGTATTACAATGATAGGACAATAATCAAACCTGCATGCCGCTTGAACTGGCTTCATTTACACGATATTAGATACCTTTAATATCAAATTAAAACTCCATAAGGATATTCAATTAATGAACTATCAATTAATTGTATTGCAGTGTAACTTAATTAATTGCTACTCTAAAGCCAGTGATTGAAGAATTTGATTTTTACTGAAAGGTGAATTATGGTCTTTCTCCTTTACATAAAGAAAGAAGACAGTAGAGGAGAGGAGGCCTGCGTCAAAAGTAGATACTAAATAGGTTACGATGTTGCATTTTGATGGGTCGATTTTAGAAGGAGAGTGGTAAGTAACCAGTCGGGAAAAATACTCTACCACTTCGGGCTTAAACTGGGTAGTATAGACATTCCAGCGATCTCCAACAGGTGAGACCGCAGGGTGTGCCACAAACAGAAGAGATTAGCTCCGACTAAAGGATGAATGAAGTCCCTTACTTCCCATATAACTCAGAACTTATATTCACATAATTTCTAAATTTAATTAGGCTTCACTAATCAAATCTGCTTAGTATGTAAGAGCCCCGTAATTAAGAATTCCGTATTAATGAAAAAAAAGTACGATAGTTATTGCAAGTACCTAAAAATTGTGTATAACAAATCGTGCGCCGTTCCATGAAAGTGGGGCAAACACGGGAAATGCAAAGTTATGTTCCCGGTGTCCTACATGTTGAATCAAGTGTCATTATCAATTGCGAATAAAATAAGGCTACGTATGTTAGGTAACATTGAGTTTCATATTTCATTAATCCTTAACAGTCGGACAACTATGCATTTCGATGATGATGTACATATTAATGTTACGAAGCTTCCCGAAAGGTTGGCCGAAAAGAGGAGAGCGGCAGTCTTACGAAGTTTCTAGAAGGGTCGGCCGGAAGCAATAGAAGCCACGAAAAAAATCCAGGTATAGTATAATTTTTTTCTCCGTGCATTTTGGGTAATAAAAGATAAGCCGGCTAGCCGGGGCCCTAGGGCGGTGAGCATGTTGCGCGGGCGAAACGCCATTATCGATAAAAACAAATGAGTCATCGAAGGCAGGTGCAAAGCGGCGGTGCGGTATACAAAGGATGTAAATTTAAACTTAGATATAAGTATTTACATTTATTTTTAATATAACTTGTTACATTCTAAACTTTTGTACTTATAGTTTTTTAATACATACATACCCAATTAATACTTTATTTTAAATCATTATTATTCTTATTTTAATAAATACGTTGTTTTATCTATTTTTCTTTCATTTTTATCACAATCTCACATAATGACAAAACTAAATACACTATCGATAACGCTTATCGACAACAAAAATGCGCTTCACTATGCCGCCCATAAGGCCCCTGAGTGGGAGAGAGAGCAAAATACTCGCTTCACCGCTCCGACGTTTTATGACGCAAACTGCACGGAGAAAAAAATTATACTATAGTAATAAAAACTACCTGGGACACTTCAAGCCACTCTCGCCCGTAAGTCTTAGGCAAAAGTGGTGAATATGGCCGTGTTTACTTGCCCCACTATTGTTTTATCGATTTCCGGATGTTATTATTAACTTTCTACGAAAGGCGTAGAAAAGTCTGGAAGGCCGGAAATCGATATAAATATCGGGTAGGGTCGCCACAGCAGATGTCCCTTAGGAACAAGCGAACCCTCTACAAGGTTTGTATACGACCGGTGATGACGTACGCCGACCGTCTTTGCTCATGCGAAATCTTCCGTTCTCCATGAGATCCAGGTTGTGCAAAACCTGTTCTGTCGCCGAGCTACTACCGCCCACTGGTGCGTTAGGAATGCCGATCTCCATAGGGACTTAGAGCTCCTTACTATCCAGCAAGTCATTCAAGGCTACTCTAAAACCTTCATGAAGGCAGTAGAGGAGCACACAAATCCTTAAATCAAGGGAGCAGTGTATTATACCACTCCACCCCAGTCCCTTCATGAAGGCAGTAGAGGAGCACACAAATCCTTTAATCAAGGGAGCAGTGTATTATACCACTCCACCCCAGTCCCGTCACCAAGTCCGGAGGCCGAGGAACGCCCTCCTCGATTCCCCCGATAAGATCACGTCTGACCTGGATGCCTACTGGCGGCCCAGGCGAAGTCTGATGTTTCAGCTCCCACAGATGGTGTTCATCCTTCTGATGACACAATCCCCCTTCCGACGACACCTTCAGTGTCATTTTTACATGCGGATACCCCGTAGGGGGCACCGCTAGCGCCCCTCTACCCTAAGGGGAGTCACGTCGGATGAAGGTTTAGAGGCCGTATGGCCAAAACCAACCCCAGGTGGTGTTTAGTGGGTAGGCCCCTCGGTTTATCGGGAGTCCCACATACCAGCGCAGCCGGCTGCGTTGGTATACATGAGCATGGCCCACAGAGCATTCGGTGCCCGAATACGAAACCGAAGATTTCTCTCCCTACGAAGCGAAATGGACCTGCGATCCACGAGTGCGACTGTGAAAGTGAAATAAAGTCTCTGCGAAACTATTGTGGCATTTTACGAACCTCCGAACACGTAACAATAATTTGTATTGTTATGATTCTAAAATTCAAATCATCGTTTATTCATATTTTACTACGATATATGCACGTTTCATTGTGATCACAAACCCTGCAACTGGGTCAAAATAGAGGTGTAAAATACATATATCGTAAGTACCTGATTTACATTGATAATTACTATGAGATATATATATATATATATATATATATATATATATATATATATATATTCTTAGCAAAAACGAGACCAAATAAATAAAAATAAGAAATTAATTAAGATTACGAGTATTTTAAATGGTGAAATTTATAAATCACGAAATAGAAAATCAACCAGACTGTTGTAAATAAATTCAAAACAAATATAAGACGAAACATAATTGACTATTCAAACGGGCAGAATTTCCCCTTAAAACGTTCACCACAAATATAAGTGTGTCAAGACGAGCGCTCATCGTCTTATATAGGTGCTTGGCGGTGACTGTCCGCCATCCCCTCCTCTTAACGGACGTGACGTCACTTTGCTGCTATATATATATATATATATATTACTATGAGATATATGTATATATATATATATATAGAATAGAAGTATTTTATTGATATAACATGGATCTTACAGGAATGACAAAACAGTACTCGTAAGACAAAGACATGTGTCATAAATAATGAATACTGATTTGTTCGTGAAGTAATAATAATAATAATACGTTGAACAATAAGAAACATTATGAATTAATGCCCTTCGATCGACTTTGATAAACTATCAACATACCAGTACATCGCTGCTTGCCCACTTGCTTACATTACAAATGTAACAAACGGAACGTATTCGAAGCGACGTCAATTGAGAACAATGAATTCGACCTCCAAGCGCCCGAGGAACCAGGTCGCTACTGAGTAACATTTGCAGACTAGGAATCCTAGAACCATTATGAAAATAATAAAATAAATTATGAATTTATACAATTATGAATTTCTAAATATAAATAATAATTGACTGAACTATATAATTAAAATTCTAAATAATACATCGACAAAACAGCAGAATTTTTAAGAACAAAATGATAGTGCAATTGTAAAAACATATCTAAACGTGAGATACATATTATATAAACAAAAGCATACTTACGGCTTAAGTGTAGACGACACTTTTTTAAATATTTTAGTGTTAAAAAACTCTTTGAAACGCGACTTTCAAGTCGACGCTTTTGCTCTCGGCGTTTGAATGTTTCGATGTTAGAGATGGATTTTGTTGTTATGGATATAGATCCATAGCAAATATTATATAGGGACTCCGCAAAAATTTGTTATCCTCAATTTTTTTAATAATTTTCATGATAATACTTGTAATCATTTCTAATAATTACAATTTTAACAGGCTTTTGTTAGGCCGAGCTATAACTATGTATTAAATTTAAGAAGTTGAACTTCGTCCACTTTTAGTAGGAATAACAAACACTCGAAAAACAAATGATTCCATTCGCTTTTTCATCAGTTTCGGAAAACATTTAATCCGACACAATAATGTACGCTGTTTTTATTACGCCATTGTGCCATAAAAACAGAAACCGAAATTACAAAATTAGTCCAAACTTTGGAAAGGATAAATTCGGAGTCACAAATCATTTGTCACTCTTATAACCTTATCCCCAAGCGGTATGATGTATGAACTCTCCTCTGACCTTAAGCAGGCGCGTCTTTACCTCGAAAATTACTCCGATGGCCCCGCCTTTCCGCTTCGTTTGCTTATCACCATAATTGGAACTCGAGTACCCGACTGGATTTTTTTAATAGAATTATATTATAAAATAACGGTATTGTCCTCTTTAATTATATGATACGTCTATAAAACGTTATCGCGATAAATGAAGCACAAATCATACTGCGTTTCAGTTATTATAGAGTTATTGTCCTACCAGGTTAGCAACTTCTCCGAAAATTAAATTATACAGTGGGTTCCTTTTTTGTTCCTGCGTATTTATTGACTTTGATTTACAGTTGGGTTTTTGCCTGATAAAATATTATCCTAGGCAGCGCTCTATAACCATCAAATGGCGAAAAAAAATAAAACTATACTAACAAAGAAATGTAACAGATCCGTCATTTATTTTTGTCTACACACCTATAACCCGTATAATATGTCAACTAACAGATACTGGTATATCCTATACTGGGAAAGGAATGTGTTCTCCCCTGGAATATATTCGTAAAGGCATTTTGTTCAGGGGACATTGAATAATGATTAAGATGTTTTGTGAGTACTGCAATAAGTTCAAGTGTTTTCTAACTCCGTTAACCAATTCATGATTGGATCAAAATGGAGTTAACAAGTACTTCATAAAATAGCAGAGAAAAATTAATAAGCAAGAATTATTTTGAATACCTTAGATATTGGTAATAAGGCTGTGTTTAAGTTGATTCGGTTGAGTTACTAGTAGAAAATATTACTTTGGGTAGATATTTAAAAATCCAAATACATTTTTGTTCCTACAACCATTTCGAAAACGTGCTACAATACGCCATTTAAATTCCCAGTTTATGATTATTAAATATACAAGTGAACAAAACTCGCGCGGTCAGTGACTTGACGTTTGCAACATTCAAATATTTATTTACGACGTTATGATGTATGACTTCCGTCCCCTGACCTTCGAAGGGCACGTCTTCAAAGCGAGAATTATTTTTACCAGTCGCGCCTATTTTACGCATCGTTTATTGTTCTTCAATTATGTGATTTTCTTTAAGTGGTCAGTCCCTTTTCCTATTTCAAAGCGCTTCCCTCAACTTAGGTCAATTTATTGAATGTTACTTTATGTTTATGTTACTATAACGTCTTTCTTTTTTTTGCCCACGAGACGGATAAAAACTTTATGTTTCATCGATATTAATACAGGATTATTTCATTCATCATCGCATTTAAACGCTTCATTAGAAATTCTTAAGCAATAACTTTTTTCGAGGGTTACAACATGCTAAAATTAAATGTACATTGAAAACCGCTGAATAAAGGAATATCTTGAAAACAGTTTTATCAGATCAAATTTTTTACTACGTTTTATGTATATATATGCCATCACTGAGTGATAGATTTTTTGTAAATCACATTTTCATTTAAATCGTTTACTATTTCTTTAAAAAAATCTTCAAACGATAGTAATATACATTTTTCTATTTAAATAATACAGGTGAAATAAATCACAAAAATTATCAAAGAAATATCTGGTTCTTGATAATATAACATAATAATCTAATTAACGGCTTCAACAAATTCTAATGGCTACCTTAATCCACGTAAACAAGATGAAATGAAACACTATTAGCAAATAGTTTTAACGTAACGCGTAGAAACATGAATCATGAAAATGTGTACCGGGTACGTAGAAACTCTATAAAAGTTCTCCAACAAATTTACCACCCTAACATAAAATCAATCTCTTTTGTTTTCACTTAACATGAAATAACGCTGTTGACACGAGTATAGGAGTAATATTGTAGTACAAATATTTTCTGCCCGCCCCGAGTCAATGATACGTGATAAATTGAATAATTGGTTTCTGCCCCAAACACTCCAATCGCCTCCGTGCCCTACGAACATAGTAATGAGAATTTGGACTTGCTATATTATATATGTTAAGCTTTGATTATTTTATATTACGGAATAAAGTTATTTTAATTAAGGTATTCGCTCGAAACTCAGCTTACACACTTAATTCTACTTGAAATAGCGAAGTTTAAAATAGTTATAAGCTTAAAATTTCGGAACATTTTCAATCTGCATTTAATAAACAATTTAGTTCCACAGTGATAGCATAGCATATATGTAAAAAAATGTATTTCTTTCACGTTTTATTTTTTATAAATATGGCAGTTTTGAATATGAAATGATTTATTTGGATACGGATTAATACAAAGGTATGGTTATCATGGTATGATATTGGTCAGCTTTTAAAATGGAAAAAGTCGTTATAGTGACATAACAACAATAGTTGGACATCGGATATCGCGAAGTTATTTGTAGATATTGATATGTTCTCTAATATTGTAGAACATTTTTTTGTTTTATCATCAATACTTTTCGCAGCGTATGCGAGGAAAGAAATTTTTAAGCAAATTTTTTTCCACCTTGGTTCACGTTACTAAAGTTTTAGCAAGGATCCCTTGTTTATTCTAGTAATAAATATGGCCTATGTTACTCAGGGATAATGTAGTATTCTAATGGTGAAAGAATTTAATCATTATTTTTGATATAATAATAATTGCACAATTTATTCATTTACAATTAATTATAATTAAAATACTTACACACTTTATATATATATCCCATGTCCATCCGGAATAATGTGCCTTTGAAAAGGTATACTTGTACGAATCTTTTAAACAGGCGCAGTGATTCCGGAGATTACTTTCGGCATATACACAAACTCAAAAAATTTATCTTTATAATATTAGATTTACAGATATTAATTTAGATATAGATAATATGAATTATATATATAAAATTGTTTCGCGTTTTATTACTTTTATGACCAAAATTTCAATCAAGCAGCGTGAATTGCTACTTCAAGGAATCTACAGTTTTATTATTTCGGCAATGAATTCTTATTTTTAATATTTTTTCATGTTACTTAATATTTTGATTACATGGGACTGAAAATTAATCTTAGTATGTAATGAAAAATCGGTGGTTTATGTCGGTATCTTTTCACCATCTGCTTTTGCAGATCACTTACAGGTAATTTGCACCACACTCATTTTAAAGATCTTTAAACTCAACAGTTTTAAGTTATTATTGAAGTTAATCTTCAAATTTGTCATTTAAAATGAATTGAAATTGAATTTTTATTCTTTTTCTTACATAAAAATTAGTAGATGCATTGACAACAATCCTATCTGGTGGTAAGTGATGATGAAGTCTAAGATTTTCAATACACTAAATTATAAAAGCCTATACAAACTACTCTTGAAGACTCCCACGTAATACATAGACGCGAACACCGACGCAGGCAAGCTATTCCAGTCCTTTGCAATGTGCATAACGAACGACGACGTAAACCGCGTCGTCCATACAGATGGAATGCTCACAACGTACGGATGGATACTTTCGTTGAATGTCACAAACACTTTTCAAAAGACAAACTATGCCATTGCTTTAGCAAATCCCTACAATGAGCAATCTTGGAAGAAGTAGCAAGAAACTCTTTTTAGAATTATCTAACCACAGTTTCAGAGAATACGTGCCGTTATATATCGAAATAATGTCCAAGCAACATTGCCTTGACAATCTTATGATCTATCATGCGGCATAAGCATTAATTTCTCAAGAGTTAAGAATTTACAATATAGTAGTTCCTAGACATCTGACGGAATTCTGTTATAAAATAGCAAACCGCCCTCGCTTCACTTCACAAAAACTACGCCTTACGCTTAGAAATAGCCCCTACATTGTTTCAGAATAATTTAAAACTTATTTATTTATGGACGGATTGCAATGAAACGAACTTTAAATACTAAGTAATGTTAACCACAGTACATAAGTGCAAACCATAATGAAATCGGTTAGCCGTTTCTGAGATTAGCGCGCACAACCACACAGACAAACAGACACATCTTCTAATAGCTATTGTTTTCGATTCTATTGCGTTAATAGAGGCCCATAATAATAATTTTTCTTATCATGTACAGAAAGCGACCATTTTATTAGATGTATAGATTTTTATTAGATAAATAAATAAAATTTTATTAGATGTATAGATTTTTTCAAATCAACAGATTGACGAGCAATCAGTTTAGGTCTAAAACATGATATAGTGAGTTTTGTCTTATTCTTAGTATTAACACTGTGAATATCAACTCTTCTTAATGACTAAAGTGCCAATTACTCGATTTATTCGTATCTACTACATTGCTAACCACGCTGATTGGGCCTTTTTACCCATGCGCCCTCATCAATCTATTACCCTGCCAACGCATATGGAAGGCCAGCAACTATTGAAACGTAACCATTCCCACTTCAGATGTTAATAAGATCGTGAGTTTTAAGTAATTACCAGTCCAGAAAAGAAGTTGACTACAAAACGACAGATTACTCTATATGTATGATATATATTATGGATTATGTTTATATGTATTAGATAAGTGTATCAATATTAGTTTTAAATTACCGTGGTGTGAGCGACATTCACCGATGAGACATATGTAATGTCATATTTGTATATGTATGTCCATGCCACCCGCAACACAGGGAATACTAGTGCGGAGGTGTGAGTGTGTAAATGTTTGTTTGTTTGTTTATATATCATAAGTCTTCAGATCTAACGATACATTTCCCACAGACCTGGACTAATAATATAATTATATTTAAAAGTAGGATACGGCAGACGTTTAACACTCGCGTTATCTACTTTCATGGACAAAAAATCTATTAATGTATGTAATATTACTTAACTTACAGAACAAACTAAGAAGATTATTGCTGGACCTAGAAAACTTCATTTATTAACTTGTGTTCACCACTGACCCTTATTAGACCTGGCATGTTGAATTCTTTTGGGAATTAAATGGTAAATAAGTGATTGTTTATTCCTCTTTTTACATGAGTGGTTTATGGAAGTGTAGTCTCTCGTGCTAGACAAAGCTCTGAAGTAACACCTTATAAAGAATCCTGCACCAAACCAACTCTCATTCTGACGCTAAAAACGAGTCAAGCGTATCGTTTTTGCACGATTTGGTCATTCGTCTTGCGTGCGTAAGGTTTTATCCGACGCCAGCAAAGATAAAATGAATTATTTTACTTCTTTAAGTACAAATATTAATTCTCTGTATTTAATTGAACCTAGTAAAAATTAAAATTTCCAAAACTATTATTACGATCCACAATTAAGATAGCTCATAAAGATGCTTCAGTTCATGTCATTTGGGTTGCTGTGTACAAAAAATAACAAGTAATGTACATTGGAGCACTCATAGCTTGAATGACGGCTTGTGACAACATTAGATGAACGACCGAGTATAGCATGTAAGGCACGATAGGTGACTATCCTATTAATATTAAACCCACGATTAACCTATAGTGGGATAAGTTTTTTGAGTGCTTTCTGTGCTTTATAGGAACACGTTAATCCGTCAGCCCCGGTTGTTACCGTCAGATAGCAGTCGTTAAGCCCTATCGGATGCCTTAAGCAAACATAAAAACTTTCGACCTGTAGGTTGGCTACTAGACCTGGCCCTCTACTGGCCCTCTAGAGCAGCGTGGTAAAATACGCTGTAGGCCTCTACAATAACAAAAAGAAACCCGTGCATTCCACTGAGCTACTCGTTTGATTTGAAACCGATGTATATTGAATGATGACTTTGCGATGAGCACCGAAGTGCTATATAGACACTATGTCTTTGCAGAGTTGTTTCAAACATTTATCGTGTACAGTCTTACTATTACCATAATAAGCAATAATTATCTTAATATATAAAATTCATCTGTATATGTATATGTCATTAACTCTTAAACGACTGCACCGTTTTGTGTGTGTTTATATGTGTCTATGACGGCCCCAGTAGCTTACTTTTCGCATTTCCATAATCAAACATTTAAATAAGTTTTCTTGATCCGCATTTTTTTCCTCCTAATTCCATTTTGGGACGGTATTACTCTTAAATGAATATTCATTTGGCGAGAAATCGTTTAGAGATAATAGATTGAGGTTCATATTAGGATCGCAATGAATTATGGATGTTCCGTTTTGTTCAGGAGAATGCGATCTGTCGCATCAATTTAGCCTTAAATTTTATTAATTGCTCCGATAATTAGACTTACAATTAAGACGCAGCCCTTGGTCATTTACCTGAAAATAAAAAGATTTATTGATTAATATTGATGGCTTTTATCTACAACTATCAGAATTCTTACAAGCTAATGATTGAAACTAAAGTTTTACGACAACATAAATTTCTTCCCTACTAGAAGAAACGACACAGTACATTAGTAAACCTTGAGGGATCAAACTTATCTAACGAAGACTTAAACAGTTTTTTTACCGAAACAATTACATTATGATACACATGAATGTTTGCTTACGCTTGTAACATGAGACATTAAGCAACACTTGTAGTAAAGGAGCGAAAAAAAACGTCGAGGTTACAGAAACAAGTAGATATTGTTGTGTCCTCTTGTATGGTTTGGCTCATAGGACAAGATAAATGAAGACATACTTTGCTAAACTACAGACAGAAAATGCTTTTAGATGTTTCCTAGACTAGAAAATAACTTCTCCTTTACAAATATTCTTGCGAACTACTGGACCATGCTTTGTTTCAAGAATTTGTTCCCATGTTCTCGCACATATTTACGGGCAAGTTTTGTATTTTAAAAGATACGCCTTCTCTAACTCGGTTTAAAATAAATCTTAATATCTTAATCTCAAATAACATCTATATAGTGGGATTTAAAAAAAAATAACAATGATTTAATAATTTTGGAAGAAGAAATAAATGGATTAAATCAACATAAACCTAAGTATAGAAATTTGTTCTTTTTTCCTGTCAAATAGCCTTGAAATGAGCCGAACGTCCATCTAATGATAAGTAAAAAAAAGGTTAGATGCATCACCGTCGCATCGTCCGCCGGTTTTCAACCGCCTCTCCGACAGCCCACCAGAAACACATTAAAAACTTTGATCTGATTAAATTTACAAGGAACGTGGGAAACAGGCAGCCAGGTAAAGGACTCTAGTAGTAATACTATAGAATCTAGCAACCTACAATAGAAAAGACCCAATGCCATCACCGCGTCTGTTCTTCAACAGTGAACACTCTGAGCTGAAAATAAACGTAACGATCACGCTTCTGGCAGTGAAGCGAGGGCGGGTACTAGTTTTATGTAATATACTCAATAGGAAAACATCATATATAAAAAATCTAATCTCACCGTTGCAATGATCATTGCCTCACGTACTGGGGCGTGAGAAAATTCCCGGGCATTCTTTATGGCTCTACTTTTATAGTGCGCTTTTAATTATCTTTGGAACGGCACGTGATCTTTAATGTTTAAAAAAACAACTTTACCCACATTTTTACGATTCAATCCATCAAATATATAAACAATTTAACTTACTTTATTAGCACATTCCGTTTCTGATTATTAACAATGATAATAATCTTATTTCAATGTTACAGTACGCGCGAGCATCTTATAATTCGTTCTCACTATCCAATCTACAAATGCACCAAAAGGCTACAATATGGATACTAGGCTCGTATAACATGATAATCTTTACGGCTGAAGAGATTTATATTATATGGTAATTATGTCTAATAGCGTGAAAGGCAACGAACGATGTGTATATAATTTAATACTATAAAAATGCGCAGCTCGTACCGTAACAATAGTGAATAAACACATATTCCCGGAACGTATTGAAATAAAACCTCGCGAAAAGTACTGAAGTACTTCATAAATAGCAAAATAATAGGATAATTAGCAAAATATATACCCTATTTCAAATTAAATGCATAGGACGGTAAGAACATTTTTCATTTTAATAACATGTTTTAAATATTTTATCTCGTGTCAATCATAAATGTAAGTTATAAGCAAAATTGAGCACAGAATGGAACTAGATGGCTTATGAAACTAATTGCTTTCCAATCTACTTAATAAGAGTAGGTACTTTAGCTGAGATTTCCTGACTATAAGTAATATTTCCAAATACATGTATTATACATTAGCAAACCATCTTCGCTTCGCTTCAGAAAAACTTCGATACGTTTAGAAATAGCAACTGCATTGTTTGGGTTAGTTAATAACTTCTTTTATTTACGGATTGAAATGAAACGATGTTGAAATGTTAGGTAAGTGATGTTTACTGCAATATTTTAATAAAAACCATAACGAAATAGGATAAGCTGTTTCTTAGATTAGCGCGCACAAACGCACAGACAAACAGACAAATTCTAACAACTATCGTTTTGGGTTCTATTGCGTTTATAAAGACCCCTTATAACAGTTTTTCTCATATATTATATTTATTATATGTATAGTTTTAAGAATATCCATGTTCCTCAATGTTCACGTAATAATTAAAGAATTCGATTCAAATTTAACTTTTATGTTTCTTAATAAGTATAGTTTAAGTTGTATGACACTACAAGATCCAAAGTCCTAGCCAGTTTCCCTTGCTTGTGGTGCCCAGTTGTACAACCTAATGGAGGTCGCTGGGCTTTGTATCTCTTAGTTTAATAACGGTGCTATTCATGTACGGTGATAAAGCTCTTTACTTGTCTGACCTCCAACTCTAGTATTAATCCTAAAATATTTTAACGCTTTTATATTGTAGTTTCAGAGGGCTGCTTAATTAGTGAATTTCAGACTTCTTTTTTGTCCAGCAACGCTTCGAAGATGCCCTTGGATAATGGACAATAAGGTGGTCTATCTTCTCGGGTATCGGTTAATGTTATACACTATTACAAAAAAGTTATTAGTTAATGAGTTAACGGCACAAAGGCGACGCCAGATCTAAATAAATAAGGCTAGCTAATCAAATAAACAAAGTTCGACTCGCTAAATTAAATACGAAAAATTCTTAACTAGTTCTCTACGAGCGACTAAAAAGTAGCTTATTGCCTACCGAAGCAGAAACTAAGTCGCCATTGTTGAAAGTTGCCGTTTTCAATCTTGAAAAAGTTAGTTCATAATTCAGTCTCGCGGGACAAACTACGACTGCGCTCACCGGCGGGAATTTGTTAGTTCACATAAGAAGTTGATTACACGATACGGCAAACAACGTTGACATTACAAGTCTCAAACACTATATTCCCTTGAGCGTCGACTGGCTAACCTAGTCGAGACTTACTTAAATTATTCAACTTCATGGGAGCCAAATAATGTTAACACCCCAGTTAATTCCGATGAATAGCAAGTTACTTAAAGAACTGAAAAATATGTATTTTAAAAGCAAATACAGTTCATCACGATGTGATGGTTTTAACCCATTAGCCATCTAACTCAGGGCATGGGCCTTTCTTTATTTCCGAGAAGGTCTACAGTGTATTCCACCACGCTGCTTCAACGTAGGTTTGGTGGAAGGTTTAACGACTCCCGTGAGCGTCGAAATTCTTAGTTGCCCAACTTTCGATATGGATTAACAAATGCTAACTAATGATAACTAACGGGACCGATGACGTAATGTGCCCATCGAAACCCGGAAGCTTTCAGAAAATTTTGCCACAAGCGTTTGCCAATGCCACTACCAACCTTGTCCAACGTTGTTTCAGGCCTTTATGACTGACACGTGCCGTCGGAATATTAAGTCATGTTTCCTTTAGCTAGACAGTTACTAAAATATGATTTAGTTTCAATTTACAAGACCTGAGCCGCGAAGTTAATTGGTTTTGTCCAATTCCGACCGTAAATAAATCTCTCACGATTTTTATAGCAGCAGCTTTTTTGTTGACTCTAAAGGAAACCTTCATATACTTACGTTCATGTGTGTACCAAATGAGGAACAATCAATGTATTAAAACAATTTTCTTAAATTAACTGTGTATTACTACTGCAGGCTAAGGACTAGCCACTTGATGTACTAGAGTAATTGTTAGACATATGTCTAACGGTTAGTATTGAGAATTATGGTGGTCAACAAGGTTGTGATGTAAAATAATCTAATTAAATATTACCAGGACACTGCGTATATTCTGCTAATAGCTCCAGTTTTTCTTTAATTACATAGGCACAGGCTTGTTATACCTAATTTTGTTGTTTAATAATTAGATCTACGTCCCAAGAGCAGAGGGTCCTATTGTGGTGTTCCATTATTATTATACTTGTAAATGTAAGATATAATGCCTTGATTCTGACATTGACGGGCGTCTCTAACATAATTAAAATACGTATAACAACCGCGCATCGTGGAAAATATAATGACTGAGTAATTTTACTAATCAATCAGAGCTCTGGATTTCCTTTCAATTAAATCGATAATTTTATTAAGTCATTAAGTCAATTTCAATTAAGTCGGCATTCCAATATTTAAATACAAAAACATTTAAAAACGTTCAAAATGGAATGTCCTGTTACATTCATACAATTGATCGTGTTTATACTATATATTTGATTCAATTTATGGTTTACTTTAAAACTTGTAAGAGTCCTCGCTTCACTTCCGAAAATTTTGCGGGAAAACGTCCTTTTTCCAGGATGAAAACTATCTTAAAATATCTGAACCATAATATAGGTTATAAATATGCCTAGAATCATCTTAATCAGTTCAGTGGTTTAAGTGTTATACGCATACTGAGTAACCTACAAAATTCTGAGAAAATAAGTTTTGCCCCTTATTAATAACAAAGTTTACCCAGTTCGAAATTTCCAACAATAATTAAGTGTAGATCCTGACCCCGTTAGTACATTTTTAATTTACTGTATGACCTTTCCATCAATTCTAAGGGAAATTTATTGTAAATACAAAAAAGAATGTGAAAAAAATGGAAAAATGTGACAGTAGCTGATTGTAAATATTTTTCTCAAAGATTTTACTAAGGCCTGGTAAGGTGGAAATGAGTATAAAATAAGTATAATCGCTTTGTCGGCCAGCTTTGAATACAGGAATTGTTTTCATGTTTCATGTTCATGTTTCATTAGATTGGGGAAACTACTTATTAAAGTCACGACTCGCCGCAACTTTATTCGAGTTGAAAAATTGTTATATTTACATATTATATAGCCTATGTCCATCCGGAATAATCTATTTTTCAAATGGTAAAATAAGTTTTTAAATACGTACCGTGGTTCCAAAGATTACCTTCCTCATATACATAAACTTATAAAATTCACAATCTTTCTTTATAAAATTATATAAAACATAAATGAGGGGCAATGTTGTTTAAATTAAAAAAAGTAAGGCCTTTCCGTTCTGTGATTCTTGTCATTTGAAATATAGTGTAATTCATCTTTTCGCGCTGCGATTATAGTGACAATAAAATGGTCGTACAATAGGAGGTCTCACTAAACCAGCGATCTTTCCGGATAAGGCATGCAAGGAAGACATTATAAAATTTTGTCGTTATATTGAAAATAAATGGTTTGAATAATTGAGTCTGCAGTAAATGAATCGTACAGATTGACATATCTTTAATATCATAAATTGGCTATATGGATAAATCTGAAACTAAACGAGCTCACCTGAATAAAAATAATATTATGTTTGTATCACACTACTTTGTAAATAGAAAAAACCGGAGTACCATTGGGATTAGACTACTTTGTATAATGCAAATAGTATTGGGAAAATAAACTCAAAGGCGCATAATTAAATTTCTAACAATTTGTACCCAGATGTTATCATTACTAATATACCTAAGAGTATAGAACGATGGATATAATGGCTGCATCTTCGTCAAATCCTCGCCTCGACCGCGTGTCCCCGGGTGATAAGCGTTGGATGGGGCTGCGTCAACCGCCCAAATTATAAGTGATAGCGATCTTATTATCCCTCTAACCAAGATAGTACTGTCTGTTTGTTATTAATATATGTATAGATTTAGGATCGATTTCCTGGCAAGCAAACATCTATTGAACAAATGTTTAATTTCTTAGTAATATTAGAAGTCTAACTATAATTGAAATTCCAAACAAACTACACAGTAATTTATTTTTGTTAATAGTTTTATGTAAAAAACATCAAATACTTTCTCAAAATAAAAGTATATAAGGCTAACTAATAGGTTGGGTAGAAAGTATTTTCGCATTTTAGTATGTATGAACTTGTAATAAAATCTCTTTGACTATACCATTTGCATCTGGCCGGTTTTGGTAGCATTAAAAAGTTTAAATTTTAAAGAAGATAATTTCAGATTCAAATTTGGAAAATGTGTGATTTTCATTTGTTTTGCTTACTGCCAAGATGAGTGAGTGTAATGAAGAAATTCGTTACGTTTTAAAATTTTACTACAAAAAAGGCAAAAATGCAACGCAGGCCGCGAAAAAAATTTGTGATGTTTATGGACCTAGTGCAGTGTCTGTGAGAGCAGCACAAAATTGGTTTCAGCATTTTCAATCCGGAAATTTTAATGTCAAAGATGCACGTCGCTCTGGTCGCCCTGTAAGTGGAGCAAGATCGGCATATCAATAGTTACGACGTAGCTGAAGAACTGGAAATTGATCACAAAACAGTTTTGACGGATTTGGGCAAAGCTGGGTACACAAAAAAGCTAATATTTGGGTGCCACACGAACTCACTGAGAGAAACCTCATGAACCTTGTCCTCTTTTGGGATTCTTTATTACAACCTAATGAAACCGAACCATTTTTGAAGAAGCTAATAACTGGTGATGAAAAGTGGATCACGTACGATAAGTACGTTCGCAAAAGGTCGTGGTCAAAGGCCGGTCAGACTTCACAGACTGTGGCGAATATCGGGTTAACTCCCACCAAGGTGATGGTGTGTGTATGGTGGGATTGGAAGGACATAATTAATTATAAGCTGTTACCGCCAGGTAGGACCATCGATTCTGAACTGTACTGCGAACAACTGATGAGACTAAAGCAAAAAGTTGAGAAAGCGGCCGGAATTAGTCAACAGAAGGGATGTGACTTTTCATCATGATAACGCTAGATCTCACACATCTTTGGCGACTCAGCAAAAACTATGAGACATAGGCTGGGAGATGATGATGCATCCACCGTATAGCCCGGACCTTGCTCCTTCAGATTTCTACGTGTTTCGGTCTCTTCAGAATTCTTTAGGCAGTGTTAGGTTAATATCACGTGAGGGCTGCCAAAACTACTTGACGCAGTTTGTAGATCAGAAACCCCAGAATTTCTATAGCTATGGGATCATGTCTTTACCCACAAGATGGCAAAAAGTTATCGAACAAAATGGTACTATATACTTTACTTAAATTAAAAAAAAACTATTAAAAAATGTTTTTAATTTAAAAAAAAAATGCGAAAAGACTTTCTATCTAACCGAATATATAATTATCAAAGACATAACGTGAATAAAATAGAAAAGCTTTCGGCTTTTAAGTACTTTACCCACATCACCGATGTCAAACGCGAAGACGCATTGGGTATCGCTTAGCTTAATATTTTAACAAAAAAACAGTTCTTAACTTGAACCACAGTCCAGTACCCGGTACCTAACAACAATGCCCATAACTGACCAGAGGGTAAAAAGCGATAGTTACAGTTCCACTTTCTCTTTACTACTAAAATTATTACCAGCTTTTACATGGTGTCACTGTGTATTTTTATACAAACTGTTCGTCCAAGCGAAATCGTTTTACGTACGGAGCATAACTACAGTAGAGCTGCACCGAGTAGAGCTCTACCAAATTCAGGAACCAGCGGAGATGTTGTGTTCCGTTCCCACGTCCATCATTCCCGTATCTAACATGGGACGGGTCTCTACTAATTTTAGTTTAGGTTAATTAGATTTACATAAATCTTATTTCCATTGTGGTATAAGAACAAAAGGATGTCATAAGTTTTTTCTCGTCTCCGTATTGCACTTTCGCCTCCGTATGGCCCACTATATAACTGTCGTGTAAGTAAAATACAAAACTAAAGTATCAAATATAAATACATTTTAAAAGTTTACTAACATTGCAAGTTCAATAAAAGGTTGTAAAAAATTCCATTACATTACGCTTTAGTTAAAGTAAACTTACTTTACAAACGCACGCACGTAAGTATTATACGCACGCACGCACACATAATACATATACGGAAACAGTTCAATAGTTCTATTTGAAATTAATCATTTTTTTTAAACTGCATACATAACGATCTTATTATCAAACATATGTGAATGCTATTATAAATAGCTGAATGTTGTGACTACGAAACGTTCCCTATAAATATAAGAATATCAGCCTTTTGTACTCATATATCCTGATTATAATAAAATAAAATCTATACACCAGAAAGATACAGAGAATTAAATTTGCATAATTTGTGGCACGGTGCCAGCCAACGGCGTATGTAAGCGAAATACAGAATGAACTACAGATTGTTATATTGAATTCTAAGATGTAGACGTAGAATTATCAAGCCTGGGTTATAGGCAGGCAGTTCATCTGGTTTTTAATGGTCACTGCATCACATGGACCCTCAATGTCCAAATAGAATAAACGACGATTGCAGATAGAACTATCCTAGAGGACTGTCTGGACATTTGTAAATGTGCTGGACACAATTCAGAGTTCGAATTTAGAACGTATCCCAATCTGCCTTTATAAAAAAACGCGCACGCATGGGGTGGTATTTCGATTAATTTAAGATATTCAGATCTTCTTAGTAAGCTTGAGTTACTCTTTGTAGACGTAAATAATAAGGATTTAATGAAACGACAGATTTTATAGAGACATCCACTTTATACTTCCAATAAACAATAATATCAAAAACATAGATTAACTAAATTAACGATATAATTAACTACACGTATTTTGTGATTTACAAATTTTACTTTATCAGTCATGTAGACTGGAACCAAAACCATAATATATGGTGACCTTGGCGGCAATGCAAACTCTGCTCTTCGGTTGGTTTGCTCCTGGGTCGTGGTTACTAAAGATGTCTTTACAATATGTGTCCATAATACTTGCATTCATAGCCAAATTCACCTAATTCATAGCCAAATTCGCTAATATAATTCGGTAAGACATGTTAAAAAAACTACCTTTGTGCTGTGATAGATACCAATACCGAAAAATTTCAAGTTTGGTATTATGAGGTAAGTCTAGCGTTACTGAGACCTTATGTGTTTTGTCAATATATTCATAATTACTAGTAAAATTCACTAAAACTCTCATCATCATATCGTGTACATTTCTGAGGAACCATCAACTCGTTTGGTAATTCTAGAGCATATTATATTATAAACATTCATTTTATCTCAGTGACGTTTATTTAGCAGACAATAGCTCGCGATATGACGAAAATTTTCAATTAAACAAAACAAAACGTCGCTGTGCCTTGGAGGGTATTGTATGCCGCGACAGTTGGCAATGGCGGATGGCGTAGAAAGCGGGTTAGTCTCATTAAGTTACACTCGGTTTTAAATTAAACGGTTTTGGTATCCAGGGACTTTAAACAGAAAGAGTAAAAACTATTTTTTAATTTACTTGCTGACGGTTTTTAATTACTGTAAAAATGTTGTTTGAAAAATCACTAAACTGGTTGTAATCATGACGAAGTAGGTTTGACTGAATGTACAAATCTTTCTTAAATGTTCTTCAACGAAGCAAGGAGTAATTTCAGACACGCACATGACTTCATAATAAAGGTACGTGCAATATTCAAACTGAAGTTCTCAGAGCGGGAGGCTGACTCTGAAAAATACAACGATATTAAACCTAACTCTAAGAAGAGATTTCCATTATCAGTTTATTCTCTGTTAACAATCAACTTACAATATACTTAATTTTGCCCTCATCGGTGTTCCCATCCGATTACAATGTGGATTACTTCAGGTTAACAGTAACTATATTTTTTTCTAAGTTAATGCACTTTACCATCTAAACCTACATAGTCACTTACCATCAGGTAGAATTTTAGTCCAGCATTGCTCTATAGTAAGTAAAAAAATTAAAAAACGAATGAACCTACAGAAAAGAAAACACATTCATCTATGGTGTAATGAAGAATTAAAATACGACACTTACTTTTTAAGTTTGAGTAGCTGAAACTTTTGAACATTATATCATATTGAAATAATTATGTATTTGTTTTGCGCTAACGATCGAATCAAGATATACTTCACCGACAGGTGCGTTGTAGACAAGTTATGTTATCAAATTCTATGTCAATTAATCAAATTTATTTATATATTAACGATACAAAAAATGCAGTATAACGTCTGTCAGGTGTACATGAACGAAACGGATCAGACCCGACATCAGCCGCGCAGCGGATGTCCGGCGTTGACAGCTCTACCGTTCACTCGCGCTATTACGATTGAAGCATTCCACTGATATGGATGTCCTATAGACGTTAGTATCTTCATTGTAACGTCCTGCTGCATAAAATTGGAGCTGGTAAATATTCGAATTATCATTGGTTTTAGAATAAATCTTAACAGTCGTATAGTGTAGAGATAAGCATAGTTCCGTGTGAATCTAAGCAAAATCATTAGAATATATAATTTGTTTATAGAAACAGTGACATATATATATTTGAATATAAAATACTTCCTTCCAAAATGTATAAAGAAATAAATGTTTAAAAAACAAAATATTTTATTTTATTGCTGAAAAAAATCTAAATACTATCCTACGATCGATAACTATTATTTTTCTTTTCACGCTCACGGTACTTATATTATTTAACGTCAAATAAGCAAATAATTATACAACAATAAATTTTATTTGACAAAGTAAATCAATGTGCCCACGCATCGCAACGATTAAAAAAAGGGTTGCGTAAAGTATATCTGCAATTAATTATAAGACAAAAATTACACCTTTTTCGTGTAGTAAGGACATATGTAGCTTCGAATTATTGACTCATTGCTCAAGCCATACGAGATATGGTTGATTACGTTCATGACGATAAGTATCACATTCATATGATGAAGAACACAATAAATTGAAGAGTTATAATTCAGATAAGCAGATTTGTGTATACCTACCCAGCTAATCTGACGGTACTACTTGTTCGAAAGGTTTCTTACTTTAATATTTATAACATGTTTTGATTGTAGTCTTGAAGAGCCATGTTTCAAGCAAGTTCACTGCTTCTTTTTTGTCTGCAATGCAAAGCATATGTAATGCTTATTTGGTAACTATTACTTTAAAATGGAGGAACCAAATGACAAAACGTCATCATCATCCTCCTGCCCTTATCCCAATTTTATTTGTGGTCGGCGCAGCATGTATTTTTCTTCCATACTTCTCTATCAGCCGTCATCTCACTAGTAACTTCCATTCTAGCCATATCATCCTTCACACAATCCATCCATCGCTTCTTTGGCCTTCCTCTACCTCTATAGCCATCTACGTTCATACTTAATACCTTCCGTACAACATGCTCTTCATTCCTCCGCATAACATGACCATACCATGATAGCCGGTTTCCGCGTAGCTTTTCGGTTACCGGTGCCACTTTCATACTTCCTCTTATGTACTCATTCCTTACTCTATCCATTCGCGTTATACCACACATCCCTCTTAACATTCTCATCTCAGCTGCATACAGTTGTCTTTCATACATCCCTTTTGTGGTCCAACATTCTGATCCGTACAAAACAGCAGGTCTGACCATGGTCTTGTAGATCTTCCCCTTAAGTTTAAGGGGAATACGGGGGTCGCAAATTGTGCCCGTAACCTGCCGCCATTTCATCCATCCTACATTAATTCTGTGCGTAACTGTTCGATCTATTTCGCCATCACATTGTACAAGTGAACCAAGATACCGAGTGTCGGAGCAAACTGGAAGAAGCGCACCGTCGAGCGCTATGGCTTCAGGACTGGAGAGACCGCCGAAATCGCAGAACATGTACTCTGTCTTGGTTCTGCTGATTTTCAGGCCAACATTCTCCAGTTTCTGTTGCCAATCCTCCAATCTGCTCTGGATCTCAGGTCCATCTTCTCCAACCAGAACAATGTCGTCAGCAAATAGCATGCATCAGGGTGCCTCCTCCTGTATGTCCGACGTCAGAGCATCCATTGTCAACAAGAAGAAGTAAGGACTCAAAGCCGACCCTTGGTGCAAGCCTACTGCCACATTGAACTGGTTGGAGATGCCAGTAGACGATCGGACATATGACAAGCTTGCCTGTAAATGACAAAACGTAATATTATTAATAAAAATTATTCATATTCACATTCTGGAAACAAAAATATTATGTATTAGAACTAGTCTTAAACTATGAATACTTTAAGAAACAAATCATCTGTGAATATAGCTGATAGCAAAGGTCAAATTAGGTACCTGTATAACCAGCCGGTTTATCACTCCTATGAACTCACAACTCCGTGATACATGACATCATATCATTGGTATTTAGAGGAATTCATTATTTGATTGTAAAATACCGATAGATCGTATACCATGTAATTTAACATGTATAACTGACTGCTACATAAATTTTGTATTTTTTTTATTAAAAAATGTAATTAACAAAACTACACTCCTTATTTGAGATTGATAACTGTCGAAGCCCTTTTTCGACTACAATCTTCTTTTTGTACTTATTTGGTAGTTAACCTTCAGACCAAAAGTGATGTAAGTACTCGTAAATGAAAATAATTACTTTTTTATTAGTAGTATATTTCAAATTTCCCTGAAATCCATCATTTAAAACTGCGGGCTGTTTACTGTGTTTGTTACTTTCTTGTCCAGTATCCACATTCTACAAACAAAGTTCATCATTTCTGAAGTGATATTACACGAAATTAAAAATATTGTAATAAAATACTGAGCCATTTCTGGAAATTCTTTTACAATGCGCTTATATTTAACGTTCTTCTCCGAATGCTTTCAAGGACCTAGGAACCGGTCTCATACCGCACTGTGTCTAAAAGTGTCCTTTGGCCGTCTCTATAAATGACTTCGTCAAAGAATGTCATATATAAAAACACCAATTAAACTGTGTCGATGTTAAAGTTGACGACGTTAGATCAATAAATATAATGTTCTCAAAAGTGGGTTATTTTAAATGGATATGAAACATATATTATGTAACTGATAAATTTGTATAATTTACCAAGTCATTATTTATTCATAAGCATAAAGTATATTCTATTTTATATTTAAACATTTCAACCGAAAATTTTATCCACGATATCATTCTAATAGAAAAACTCATAGCAGGTAAACTTTTCTATTATGTAACCGTCTTCATCGTTTTATTTTTTTGTTTATGAGGCCAAACAATCATGTTAACGTTGGTTATGAAATGTTAATGTTGGTTATGAAATATTAAAAGAGATATAAAGCTGCAATAACATGGTGTCGATGTGATGTATGAGAGACAAACCTAAAGCTGTGTAACTTTATCCCCATTTGATATAAATATTCTAGTCTGTAAAACTTAAAATGGATTGTCCGAACACCGATATTTTAAAGCTCCTTCGGGTTGTTGGAGGGAGGTTAATGTGTGGCTGTCGTAACAAAACTCAAAATAATTTTATCTACATCAAAATACTATACGATAACTATTAGTAGGTACCATTTGTAATAAAACATTTTTTGTTAATTTCTTTAAACAGTACTACTACACATCATTTATAAATTAGAACATTTATATTGTTGCCAGTCAGAGCTCGAAAATTCGTAAAACAATTCAATTTCATTTTCTGTTAATCTAGTTTTTTTATTCATGGATAAATCATTTTCACATACCAAATCGTAAATTATAAAAGGCCCTAAAGTTCGTAAACACGAGCGTTACCGTAACAACTTTGGTACCTATACGAACGTTCTTTGAAATTTTAATAGTCACATTCACCCTGCCCTGATAGTACACTAGAGACGAGTGTTACCATGTGTTCCACGCGAGGACTGTTCAAACGTAAAAACCGAGTTTGTAGAAATTGTTTCACATGTAACAAAACATTATTTTTAGTTTTGAAACAACACAGCTAGATCGTTATGCAAAGCGCATTTCAGTAACGATTTGTCTGAAAAACACATTGTTTCGTCAAAATATTCTAACTTTGTTTGGGAAATTGTCTGATGTGTTAGTCATGTTTTGCAAAATTGTTAATGTTCTGTATGTTTTGTGTCGGTGTCATATGGTTGTAATCATCTATAGTCATTTACCTTGAGTATAAGATATTATTTATCCGCAGTTCGTCGCCATATATTTAGTAGAATATAGGTACAATTGAAAATGAAATCATACCTGTGACATTACGAAGGTTTGAGTTATGAACACGACGAGTCATTTGGCGGCTGATTCGAGCAGAAGGGTGGTAGCTAGTCAGGCAGGCTTCACGGAAAGACTAATAAGAGTAATAATATTAATGGCTTAATAATTATACTGATAATATAATCTTTACGCGAAGCCCTACCACCAAGCAGGCTAACTTCTGTCGTCTCTTACGATACCCTGTTTCGCCAGCATGGGATTGGGGGGAGTATTCTAAACCGCCCCAATACGGCCAAAATTTCATGACCCTAATCTGTAGTATACCGTGGAAGTAATTATGTCAATACAATTGACATCGGTCGTTGCCTGTCTACACTGACGGCGTGGCCCATGGGGTGGGATGGGGGGAAATAATGGTTTACACCATTGTCTTAACTATGATACAACATTGTCCAGACGAACTCGTAGCCCAGTTCCCGGCCGGGGTAGACATTTATGAGACAGATAAATGTTTGTTCTCGGGCCATGAGTGTTTGTGTACGTCCATGCCACCCGCAACCCAGGGAATCTTAATGCAGAGGCGTGAGTGTGAAAACGTTAATTATACGTCTTGTAAATAACAAAAAAAAATTTTTTTTTGTTTCTTTTACTGGAAACATAAAATAAAGTAACCGCTTTACGTTAAAAATTAAAAAATAAAATTATAGGATTACGAAAATTTAGGTGAAAGGTATTGATTTATTTGTCATCGATGTGATGGAATCTTATAGTTACTGTAATTAAGTTATCAAATTATTAATTCATTATAATACAAAATATTACAGATCAATGAATAGAACAGTAAATTGCTTCTATAATTCATGTATGTAACCGTATAATGGTCAGTATGAACAAGAATAGATAAAGACACGTCAGCATATTCGGACTAGCTCGTACTATAGCAGTTATCGCTAGAGCACATTCACGCCGCATGAATAATCCAGACATGCTTTAATTTTCGCTGAAAAATAGGCTTATGTTATGAAAATTGACCTAAAGTTGCCTGTCTGTAATTTTTTTTAGGATTTTTTTTTTCTCTACAGGATAAAATATTTATAAACTTTCAGCTCATAATTTTTAAGAATTTTTTAATTTCTCTGTTCATAAAAAGTTGTTGATTAACAACGCTTAGGTTCTGATTTATTAAATTGATTAAACATAGTAGGTAAAGTTAGAATCTTTGGATTAGTGACAGAGTCAAAATCATAAAAAAAAATGTTTAGCTCTTGATACACAACTTTTCATCTGACTAAAAAGAAAATATTGCATAAGAAATAGTGTTGTAATTAGTGTGATGCCACCAACATAACGACCATTATCTTTGATGGAAGCGTATTCCTTAGACTGTTTAAAGTACACCAAGAACATATCGTTTAGCCATTATTGTTTCCAAAATTCTGTATTGTAGCAACTTGGCGACAACCCTCTTAGCCAAGTCAGTTATAAAAACGAAATGCTCTTAAACTAAACAAAAACACAGTTTTCTTTTCTGCTCCGTAATACGTTCATACATTTAATTCTAAGAATATATATAAAATATACACATTTCTTTCTCGGGCTATAAAAATCTTGCCACCTGATCCTTTATATTGTTCACATAAAAACTCTTAAAATACGGCGTCGCGTCGCATTGAGTTCTTTAGGCGAATAATAGGAGCATCAGTTATATGGACGTAAGATAGAAAAATAAATTTTAAGATTTTAATTTGGCTGACTTCATATTACGTACATCTTTGGGCCAAATATATAAATGTGTATGGCGTAGCTCGGTACGAGTGTATAGGAAATTAACTACAAACATTTTTTTGCATCAAATACCGCCTCGATCGTGAATGTCGAAGTATTTGCCGAGTTATATTCCTACTTCAATCGTAGAAATGGATGTTTGTGAAGCTTAAACAAAATTTTGTTAGTAAAAATTTATAATTCTATATCCCATGTGCATTGATATTCAAGAACACGTTATTGCGAAATTTATTTCAAACAAGTCCGTTATTTATTATTTTTCTGAATTTATTCTCAACCTGATCATCGTCGAAATCAACTATTCTTTTCGCGGTATTGTTTAAACCCTTGACGCCATTTATAGTTTCTTCATAATAATACATACATAATACAATAATGCCGACGAATGTTAGTTGTGTAAAAGGTATTAAAAGACTTCTCCAGGGCCAAAGTTTGATACATTTGTTTAGTGATTTCGCCAGGTATAACCCATGTCCATATATGACTATGAAAACGATTAATATTATATGGCAGCCTCGCAGTTCGATCGTCGAACGCTTGCAGATGCATGCTTACTGCACACACCTATAATTATTCAAAGGGCCTTTCAATGTCCCTTTTTAAAAATTAATTACTACTAGATTCAGTTAAGGAAACTTATATATCTGACTTCTTCATAATGCTCCCAAATGTATATAGACTGCCAGTCCGTGTTTGCAAACGATTTTTACTTATCACATTTTTTTTTTGATTTATATAAAATCAAGTTAATGCTTGACAACAGTCCCACCTGATGGCAATTAGTGACGAAGATGTTGAACGCACTAACTTATAAAAACCTATTCATTCTCCTTTTGAAGACTCTCACAGGATACGTAGTAGGGAACACGGACAAGAGAAAAGGAGACTATTCTTAGCAGTGGGGCAGTTATGGGTTGCTATAAAGCTGACAATAAGTTGTGTAGCGCGATAAAGATAATATGAGAAACCTAAACAAATTCTATTTTATATTAAGTTCAAATCAGTATCAGTAAATCAATATGACGTAATTCACTGTTTAAATTACGTCTGAGAGTATTAAGTTCAGTTTTTTATGTGGCATGAGGTTTCAACAAATCGAATAACTTCGGCAGACGAAAACAATCAACCGACAATACAAACAAAACGTGCACGACCTCACGTAACGTAACGTTGCTGGAGCATACAATATTTGAGATACTTCAAATGTATGGCCATTTTTATGGCGAGGAAGCAGCAGTGGCATGCGTTGAAAGTATACTTTATATGTTTTACTCGTTTACTCTTTAGTTGTAATAATGCATTGAAAGCGCAATTTTAGCATTCGAAAATTCGTATCTAGACTAATAAATAAAATAAGTTATACTGATTTCCTGATTATATATTTTTAAACGATTGAAATAAATTTCAAATAACTGACATTGGACATGATTCGAGAGTGGTGTAATAAGTTTAGTTCATTACCGACCTCAGCGCGCCTCCTGACACTCAATAAACTCTTACTTCACTACTTATTTATTGACATTGTTATTTTGATATTGCTGCGTTAATTCTATTTGTTCGTCAATGAAGACTAGGTATATTATTGAAGGCAAGCTCTAATAACATCTCTGCACGCTCGGCAGCCAAGGAGTACATTCTGAAAAACGTCAACACCATTATCATAAACCTTCCTTTTTACACGTATCCAGCTCTGCATGCATATTTTGTATCCGATAGCTGATGTTCTGTGCTTTCTCTGTCTTTATCTCTCTCTCTCTCTCTGTTTCTCAATAGTCATGAACATGTGGAAGATTCTATCCTGTTAAGCGAATTAAGCTTCTATTCCGTCGAGCGTACCCCAAACTTAAATTTTTTTTTGTATAATTTTTTACAGATTTTTTAGAGTATTAGTCACAAACCGTATAAGAGTTTTTATCACAGCTTTTTGAACCGAGTGTATATTCCTCACACTGTTTTAAAATTTAAACCCTATTTACATTCACCCTCTAACATTGCAGCCAAAATAGGTCTTAACTAACACCGAAAACTCCGTCGCTTCGGGACTATTTTTGTCGCCCCTTAAAGACGGTTAAAATAGAATGTTCGAGCCCCAGAATATAAAATCCAATAAGTGACGTAATAGAGGGTTAACCTACATCAATATACATAATTGTGGGGGCGCCACAGATTTCACAGCTACCTATTTCATCTGAGCGACATTAAATGAATTGTTAGTTTTCCAAATCTGCTTCGCGTCTATATTATTGAAGTGTATATATTTTTGCGTGCATAGCGTTATATATTTGGATTACTTGTACATGTTTCTTAAACCGCAAGTACTCCTCTCTACATATATATAATTTTTTGTGGACATAATTAAGTATTATGTATGTATCTAAATAAAGACGAATAATATTGTCACTTAGGGATTATAAAAGAAGTGAATTGAAATGATTGAAGTGGGTAGGTATTTCTTACTGTTTCCTTCTTCAAAGAAAAAGAAAACATTGACTTTTGTTTCATCATATAAATTACTTAGATATCATTTACTTTTTAAACTTGGAAATGGAAAGTAGTATTGAGACCGGAACTCGAATAAGGGATTGAAATCTTTAGTTGAGTCGAGAAGATACTGCTTGATCTTAGTGCTTATTACATTTAAAGTGTGTTCACACATTAAGTCGGTAAGGCAAAACTAGCTAAACATAATTTTCATGTACGTACATCTCCATGTATCCTAGATAAATAGTGCAAAGGAGTTTCTACTTACTTAAGTACAACAAATTGACTGGTGTGAAATTCTGGAAAAGATTTGCCGCTTTAGTAGGTCTGTTTAACATCGTTGTAGCTTACTGTATGATGCAAGTAAAGCTCAAGCAAACCACTTTTGTTTTGACAAAAAACAACTAGTAGTATACGTTCGTTAACTTAACATTGAGTTCCTACTAAGTTGCATAAACATAAATACAAATTAGAAAAATATTTCAAGTATAATATGTTGACGGATAAATACAATCAATAGACATATTAACCATGTCGGCTGACACGCGTTTCTCGATCTCTAGAAGCTTTCGGGTACGAGCGTTGCGGGTTAGTGCCTAAAATTATACATACTACCCGCACTAACAAATATTCACACACTCACATCCCCGCACACTAATGTGATATCACAAACATCCATGACTTGAGAACAGACATTTATTTGTCACATAAATGTCTTTCTTAGGCAGTCGCTTGGCCAACAAGGTTTAATACGCACTACCTACTGGGCTGGGGGTCATCTACTACTAATATAGTAATTTATTTTATTATGATACTTTTTGTTAACGTGTAATCCAACTGAAGTAACGCAATGTTTACACAGTGTCTTCATCTCTTCCGATAATTATTCCGATTATGGAACGTATATTGAATTCGCGTCTCGTGGCATACCTCGAATACAACGATCTCTTCAGCGACCGTCAGTACGGATTTCGCCGAAACCGGTCGACTGGAGACCTTCTAGCGTATGCCACACACTTGTGGAGTAAGGCCCTCGAGAAAAACGGGGAGGCGCTCTCCTTCTCCCTCGATGTCTCAAAAGCTTTTGACAGGGTCTGGCACACCAGCCTGTTAAACAAGTATTCTTATCGTTTGGATAATAAATTTTTTGAGCGAACGGTTGCTCCGAGTTGTATTCGATGGTTGTTCGTCGCAATCGATGGCTAACAACGCCGGAGTACCTCAGGGGTCAGTTCTATCTGCTACTCTATTCTTGCTGCACATCAATGATCTGCTCAAGCCCGGTGTCTATAGGTATGCATATGACAGCACAATAGTGGAGAGATACCTTCCGAAACCTCGGGCCAGCAGAGAAGAAATACACTCCGAAAAAGAGACCATGGTGGAACGTATGAGTCTCACACTTCGGGCGTGTCCGAATGGAGCGATGCCAATCTTGTGAGATTCAACGCCACTAAAACACAGACGTGTCTGTTCAGCGCCAAGAGGAGCCCTTTCACCTTGGCTCCTACTTTTCAAAATGTGTCCTTGGAATACACTGACAGTCTCCAATTGTTGGGAGTTGAAGTTTCGTCGAACCTCAGCTTTGGTCGGTTCATCGAGTCTAAGCCTAAAGCGGCTGCAAGGAAACTGGGGGTCCTTACAAAGGTGAGGCAATACTTTTACACCAAATCAGCTTTTAACCCTGTATAAAGCTCAGGTTCGACCATGTGCGGATGTGTTGTCACATTTGTACTGGTGCTGCCAAATGTCATCTATCTGCGTTAGACTCGATGGAGAGGCGTGCAAAGAGGTTCATTAGTGACCCAGATCTGGTTGGAACCAATCTGCAAAGCCTCGAGCACAGGCGCAGGATTGTCAGGTTCTCGGTCTTCTATAGGGTACATTTTGGAGAATTTGCACAGGAATTGTTAATTCCCCCATCGTCGTTCCTCCAGCGGACAACTCGACATACGGCAGGTATTCATCCTTATGCCATGAACGTACCACCTGCGCGGACAACGCGGTTTGCGACTTCATTCATTATACGCACTGCTAAGGACTGGAATAACTTGCCCTCGTCAGTGTTCCCGGCTACTTACTATGTGGGTGGAATTCTTAAAGAGGAGAGTGAATAGATTGTTGTTAAGCATTAACTTATTTCATATAAAAAAATGTTGAGACTAATGAAAGTACGCTGTGTTTAGTCTGATATTATATACTTTTTAATAATATGGAAGTAGCAAAAAAGCATGCACCATAACTACTACTATCACTCTGCTGCCTACGCTGTTAAGAAAGTGAGCCTCTTAACGGACGTAGAAACAGCAATATTAGTTTATTTTAGCTACTTTCACAGTGTGATGTCTTATGGTCTGTTGTTGTGGGGCTCAGCTGCAGATATTAAGTCGATTTTTATATTACAAAAAAGAGCAGTACGCGCCATTTACAATCTCAGGCCTTGGGATTCCCTTAGAGATCTCTTTAAAGAAATTGATATGTTGACTGTAGCATCACAATATATTTTTTATAATATTATGTACGTTTAAAAAATACTCTAATAGTTTTCTTAGGAAGAGTAATGTTCACAGTATTAATACTAGGAGTAAGGCTAAACTGATTGTTCCAAATTTCAGACTAAGCAAAACTGGTGGCTCTTTCATGGGTAGATGTGTAAATATTAATAGTAAAATTCCATTAAAATTGACAGAAATGCCATATCGTAAATTTAAAGCTCACGTCAAAGTCGTTCTTATGCGGAAATGTTATTACAAACTTGATGATTACTTTCAGGATAAGACTGCTTGGACATGAGTTTAATATTAAGCCAGTTTAAGTGCGTTCTGTAATTGTGAGTAGAAAAAAAAACTCTTCGGGAGTTTCTTGCCGCTTCTTCTTCCGAGACCACTCACAGTAGGGATTTATTGAAGCGATGGCGTAGTTTGACGTTCGAAAAGTGTTTGTAAAAACCAACTTCGAATAAAATATTATTCCATTTCATTTCATTTCAGTTACATGTATACCCAATTTATAACGGAAATGGTGTCATTAGAAAATTCTTTACAAGTAGCTCTTGAACACGAGACGCAATAGTCAAAAAGGTGAGTGGACCTAATCATTCTTCAGACACAAAGTCGAGGTTGCTTGAAAATAGTTTGAGTTGTTTTCTAGTCTTTCCGGGACGAGCTGTTCTTTGAGATTGGGCATTGTGATGCACCGATGGCTTCACACGAGAACCCAGACCTTTAGCAAATGCGTTAAATGACACAGACAATTGGGTTTAAGCGAATTGCCTTAAGTAATCTTCTTTTAAAGGCAGGCTTTAAACTACCAGTACCTAGTCCACCCCCTCGATTAGTATTTTGACTGGATTCGTCTCATCATCGTTAAATAATTCTTGGCAATCCCCACGGCCAGTTTTTCACGATAACTTTTGCTGCGCACATACATATTATGAAATGAGCTTCCTTCTGAGATACCTTTTCTCTGAGCGTTATGATATGGAGTACTTCAAAAAGTTATAAAAAGAGATATTCTACAGGACCAGTGTTGCAACGGTGACTCCTTCGATATTGCCTATTCCTAGGATGGTGACCACATAACATCACGTGGTCCTTCGGCCTTTTAGTTTGTCCTTCAATTTGGCTATAAAAAATATCGATCTATGGTTTTTCATCTATCAGATCCCATTTGTGTATCAGTGCTCTCTTTTCGCGCATCAGTTTCACGAAATAAATTAAATTCAAAAGTTGCCAGACTTGTTAACGAACCGTTTATTTACTTCACTTAACACTGTGCAGTTTGCTCTACTTTGTTAACTTGAAGACGTTTATAGCCCCTAGCGAGATTTAAAAAATTAACCACTGAAATTGTAGTACAATATACAATTACTTATCGTTTTATTTTTCATTTAATGGATAAAAATAACTATAAATTAAATAACAAATACAATTTTTGAATTTTGCGTATCAATATTTATTAATCCCTATTATTCGTAATTACATCAAAAAAGAAATAATAATATTGGTAGGTAATTTATATTACGCATTTTGTTATAATTCAATATTAGATGCCGCTGCAGCACATTCACTCCTATACCGTTGAACTGAATGCATTGAGAATAGGTGTACGTAAGAAGATATTAAGCCTAGAAAATATTTTAACATTACCCAAATTTTAAACCTAATCACTAGACGGCTTCTTTTGTTTATAGGGTTTTTTTTGTTTATACGGGTCTTTTATTTACATATTTTTTCGTTTACACATTATTTAGGACCATCATCCGTTTCCAAAGTTGAGTGAATGAGAAATGAGAAACTTTATTTCAAAGTGTATTTAATTCAAATACTACGTTATCTATTAGCGACCTAATTTATTGGCATTAAAACAGTACAAAAACATTAGCTCGATTCACCAAGCTACTGGAATTCCTATAATTTGCATGCGAACATATTATTAGGCTAAGGTGTATAAAATGAATACTAATCACGATCGCATGTTACATCACAATTACTGTGAAGCCATACCTTCATTACGCCCCTGAGAATTTAAAATGGTTGAATTTCTCAAATGTAATGTTAAATGGGAATTCCTAAACCGTAAGCAGTACATGGATTTGTAGTCTTTAATCACCGAATGTTTGTTAATTCATTCATATTGAAATTATAATGAATGAAAAGTGGTTAAAAATCAAATTCCAAAATTTATCAAAATTATTTTGTTTAAATTTTTATTGACTGGTCGTTCTAAAAATTATAAAATGTAAGAAATAAGGACAATTACGACCAACGTTTAAATATGAAACATATTTTTTTATTACGAGAATCCGAAGCAAAGGGCAAATGCTTGAAATAATCTTGACAGTAAGATCGTATTTGATATTTTTCGTAGAAACATGATAACATTTACAAGGAACCTGATGTTTGTTTGTCTTATTTTAAGTTTCAAATCTTGTTTGTTGTATATTGAAATTTGGATTATTATAGGTGTATATGATATCCAACAAGATAACCGATAAGCCGATTAAAGACGCTCAAGTCAGCGTTTCAAATTCTTATCTGTGGCCTTGAATCGCTCGTATGAGAATTTCGTCTTTTCACCCAAAGTTGAAGCTATACTTACTAACTCTGTATATCGATTAATACATATCGCACCCTTAGAATGAAAGGGACTTAACTCAAAAATTGCAATTTATGGGAAATGACGAACAGAGTTTTCAAAAATGTATGGTCTTGAGTAAATTTAAAGAGACTGATGTACATATGAGGTTTTCCCTTTTTCCCTTTCTCACTCATAATTGGGGCTCTTTTTCACCATGGGGTTTTAGAGTAGGCTTTTTTAAGTAAATTTATAGTAAAATCTGGAATTTCAGGAATTTTGAGTTAAGTCACTTTCATTCTAAAGGTGCGATATACGCAATACTAACTTCTGAGGGAATATTAAATGCTTCAATTCATGATTATTAGCGTATTTATTACCTATGACCGTAACTTTGCAAAAGCAACTTTGTAAAAGGAACCTAGTACATACATGATTACCTAAATCGATCTTAAGTTATTTTGTAAATTATAGTATCTACAATGTGAATAATAATTGTGTAATTCAAATAGGCATTCCGATATATTATCGAAAACTGGCATTAAGCTATTAATAGCTCATTGACCCAGAAACTGAGCATACCCCACCATGCTGCTCCAGTACAAACCCTGTATTGGACGTTCCTTGCCACATGTAGGCTTCCGACATGACTTAACGACTGCTATCCGACATACCAACGGAGACCAACATTTAAACATGTTTTCTGAAACACGGAAGCGTTCAAGAAGTTTTACCACTAACGATCTCACCATCTCACCCATATTCGACACTCAAGGGCAAAGCTCGATATTAAAGAGAAGAGAAAGAAATTTCTACAATACACTACATGGGCATCATTAGGCTTCTTTCAATAATAGAACATCATAACAAATATCGTAATACTAGAATAGAATGTCCTCTCACTATATGACATGTAAAAGCCACAGTCCGCCAGTTAAATAAATGCGGATTTAACATTATGAAAAACTCTCCGGTGTGAAGGTTTAGACTCGATGTTTTCCTTTATGTGATAAGTAATTTTTAATACGGACATAACTTTAATACTATCGATTCTTGATAAAATTTAAATTAATATATCCTGACTGTAGCCATTTAAATAACGGCATATAAAATTTGAGTCCCTCAGGCATTAGATGTCAACAACGCGACATCCCTACTACCGTTATTCAGTCCTCTGTCGAGCATCAAATTTATAACTATGTGGCCATATTTACAAGTATCGTATAAACACTGGGGAAACTTAAATAACATAAGAAGTGAGAATTAAATTTTCTCCACAACGCTGTATAAAAGGGGTGGGAGATGTCAGTAGGGTTATCACATTGTTTCTTTTGCCTTAATACCTAACTGACTTTCTTTACTTCAAAAATCGCTAACATTAGAGAACATCATCAAAAACTTTCGTGAACCACTCATAAAGTTTCGTCGCGATGTTTTGCTTCATCGAGCACAAAAAATTTACTTCAAATATATTTCACAATTCGAAACAATTAAAGGG
>PDGT01000034.1:3699635-3754639 GCA_003671415.1 Megathymus violae
CGTGTTTGCTCGCTTGGACCAGAGATCGTCTTCCAAACGTTTATATACAATATTATATTCAGATAGTAATTTAAAAATATACTCTTACTTTCCGAAAGTATTAAATGTTAAATGTTAAATGTTAAATGTTAAATTAAATGTTAAATGTTAAATATTAAATGTTATAATGATGGTTTGATGGTTCATAATGATGCATGATATGTTATTAGATGAAGAGGCTTTTTACCACCACTTTACATACTTTTTTATATTTTTGTTTCTCGATGGCAGTTTTATTTTTTTGCAGAACCCTAAGTGCCATCGGCAAAACCGGATATATGCCAATTTACCGATGCTACTCCACAAACACGAATAAGAAGATTCCTCTCACGTTATATTACGATACATGATATGTAGGTAGAACCCATGTTTTGTTAAAATAAAATGTTCCACTAATAAGACCCGATTGTATTATACCTCAAAATTCCTGGTAAGTTTCGAAAATATTTTATTGTAATTATATTAGAAAAAGTTTTTGAATATCACATATATGTTATATTTCGACACAAATTTATCCATTATTATGACACACAAATACTTAAATGTGTCCGATAAATACTTAATCTTTTACTATATTCTTACTACACATTAATTAAAATGCCAATTGATACACAGCTGCAGGTTTACTTTTTTTATATAAGCTTTAAGAAATTTCCATTTACACTAATTTTAAATTAGATTTACGTTTAACTGCTCCTAAACTAACACGCGTCCACCTGAGATCGAGGTGAAGGTCACGTCTCGACACGAACCGAAAGCAACAACAGCGGAACGAACCAGTCCGAACGCGAAATGTCAATGTAAATATTGTATTCCTGCGCTGCGGCCATTTTGAATTTCGGTTGACCGGTTCGGGATGGGACAAATGCGCATAGCAATGGAATTCTCACTTACCGAATTTTTTTACGGTTGACGCGTTTAATTTGAGAATAAATGAAGTACTGGCCCGTTTTTATGGAATGAATGAGAGCAAAGTCGATTGTTTTAAAAATCTATTATTAGTAATGAATGTTCACATCTATTATCGTCACTATAACGTTTGCTATAAGCAAATTTTTCGAAGGTGACCGAGTATGTAATTTAAATTAAACATTTTAAATTAACCTTCATATATTTTAATTTACAAGCATATTATTTTATTAGTAAAAGATGACATGAGATCTTTTAACTTTTAATGCGAGGCGGTTTTTCTTTTACGATAAACTCCATTGTCATTGACCAAATGCCAATTTATTTGAAATGTATAATTTATAAAGTCCCATTGGGGTAACCCGAAAATTATATTGGTAATACTGACAAGTTAAAAAAGGTTAACTTATATAGACATAATTATAATGTACTAGCGTTCCCGTCCGACTTCGTTCTGGTTGGACTATTAATTATATATACATGATTAATAAAAAAAAATGTTTTTTGCCTACATTAGACATAATTAGGTTAACTGATAACTCATACAGCCTTATCATCTGCAGAATCACGTGTTCTCAATTTTCATACCAATTTTTAATGAAGATCGTTCAAGCCGTTCTTGAGTTATAACGGAACATCAGACTGATAGACAGACAGGCGAACAAAAATTTTCTAAAATGGTCAAATTAAGGTCATTGTGTCATAAAACGAATATTTTTCATGAAATTTTACAAAAAATGGAACGTACACAAAGAGAAACATTACAGATTTACATAGATGCATTTTATATAGCCTATCATCTGCGCAATCACGTGTTTTCACAATATACCAATTTTCATTAAGATCGGTCAAGTCGTTTTTGAGTTATCTCGAAACATACACGAAAATCTCTACAGCTTTATATAGTAGTATAGATTATGTCTATAGTAATATGTAATTTAAAATGAACCTCATAACTAATAACTTACTAAGGCGCCAGAACTTAAGAGAAACGAGACACATTTTTTGGAGTAGGTATGGAGGAGTTATCAGGGGAGGGGTACTCATAAATGAAGTTTTATCAAGGCGTACGAGAACAAAAAAAGGTTAGGAAGTACTAGTTTATTCAATAAAAACAAAGTTAACCTAGTTAATCCTAGTAAAGTTTATCTTACTTACTTCTTGTGTCTTCGACATGAATCCTTTCCTACTGATAAAAGGTTAAAAAACCAAATTCTAAGTTATTTTATTTCACTACCATTTCGAGAGATATATATAATAAAGAAACAACTTAAGAAGATAACGATTTTTAATAATAACTTAAACTACAATAACCTATGACGGTAGTAACATAGAAGTACAACTTTTAAATGGGTAAATGCAGCTTGAATATATTAAAATCAAAAAAATAAGTTACAAATAGAGAATTTATAATAATTATACCTTATAATAATACAATGAAAATGCGGTACGATTTTCACTTTCATATCCTATACAGTAATTTCTCAATAATAGAATAAGTCGACGACAATCTTTTTTATTTTTGATTTGTGATTGTAAATAAAGATGGTCTATAAATTGGATCGGGTAAGGATAGGGAAGGAGGATTTCCCGTTTAATGTAAGTGGTAACTTTTGATTATCGACCGGGAACTCTTATAATAACGAGTACAATATTGCTTCTTAAAACATGATGGATATTATCAATCTTACCTCAATACAATGATGAAGTGATGACGTTGGTAAGTCGCCATTAAAACAAGTTTCTCATTCCACGTATTTATGATAAACATCCTCCATTAGTTTGAAAGAAAAGTGAAATTATGCATAGTTAATACATTGCTGTGCACCAAAATAAAATATAAACAAAGATGTCTGTATGTAACACTACAATTTTGGAACATAGCCTTGGACGCTGGAGTGTATTTACTTTTATCTTTTCCTAAGTGAAACACCACAGTACTCCATAGTACTACACATTTTCATACAGAATGATTAAGAGAGAAGTTAAATAAAAAAAAAACTACTATAAATAAAATTCTTTGAAAATTTTTCGACTGGATCAATCGTTCCTTTATACAAATTAAAAAAAAAGAAAAACAAATTAAAGTTTACGGATTAGAATTCTTCTCATAATTTAGGATCAGACTCGAGTTGAAGAAATGAATGGAATTTATTAATGAGTTTACAAGGAATGTGGACTAAAACATTCGTCCAATTACAAAAACCACCCGAATGACAAGATTTCAATTCGAAGCAGTCTCTATAAAAATAACGAAGATTAATAATAATTACTCTATCGATGATATTACGAATCTCCAAGGTTATATTTGAAGTCTCTAATATAAGAAGGAATTTTGGAGGTTTTTTTTAAAAAAAATTGGTATATAAAATATATGCGTGACGGCTAAATAAAATGTTGTCGTATATCTAGACTGACAAAGTATCTGTGTTTTTGTAAGAATACCTTTTTTTTGGGCTTTTTAATACTATGTTTCTTGCTCTCCTGAATCCTGACATGAAAATGTGATAAAAAGATAAAAACAAGAGATATGTTTTATTGCTTACGCAAAATACAATTAGGGCTATATTTTTCAACCGGTAACGAGTTGATTATAGTAAAAATCACGTTGTATCAGGTGAAAAAGGTTTTCCGGCAAAAAAGACTATTTAAAAAACGTTCTTTGCCGGCATTTGTGGAAATGTATTAGGTTCCTGGATTTTTACGCATACGCACATGCATACGCATTTAGAAAAGCCTGTGCCATAATTATTAACGAAGTATATAAATTATTGTCGTTCCTAAATAACGTTTTCACCTATATAATCGTATCAATAACAAAGCCGATCTACATTAAATTTTTTCAAAAATATTTAACGTTAATGCGGCCTTATTACAATTTTGATAATAGTATAGATTAATTACTGGTGAGACCGGAACGATAAAAACTTCAATAAAACTGTGAGTTTCTGAGATTAAAAATAACCATATAAAAATTAAAAATCAAATAATAAAAACAACTAAAGATGAAAGCGACGCGGCAAGTGTATCAGCACAGACAGCGAAAATCTGTCATAACGTGTTTCATTTAGACTGCCCCTATCCGAAATTATCCCTTTCTCTGGACTACATTGAAATAGCATTTGACAGAATATTCAATATCTTTTAGCACGCTTTTATTTAAATTACAAAAAGTATTAAAAATATACCTAAAGGAGATCTAATATCACTAGTAAAGAAACTTGTTTTGACATTATTTGTTAAAAGGTTATTGATAATTTTGAATTAATTTAACTATTACTTCCTTTCTAATTTTGTTCGTTTACACATATATACATCTGAATCCTCCTAAAATTAATCATATCATAGGTGATTGAATCCTCTATTTTACTCTCAATTTCCTCGGGAATCTCTTACCTGAGTCTTAACATTACATATTTTGTTTTATATACCAGTGTCACTGTGTAGTTTGATAGCATCACAGAGAGAACCGAACGGGGCACTAACGAGGGGAAAAGTGCCTATTTCCGAGGCGTAATGACCCCGTGACAGCCTCCGTCACCCTCAAGCTGTGTAACTGCCTATTTAAGCCTAGTTTTTATTAGGGTTCTGTCGATAGTAACTATTTTTAATTTAGATTAGTTTATATCTTGAACAATTCTCCTTGTATAGCCTGCGACGTCTTAATCAGATTTATTAAGTGAATTAAGGGATGCCTATATCTAGCAGTGGACTACGAAAGCGAAACAGATTCCATATAGATAGAATCAGATCAGTAAATAAATAAATACATATAATAGTATAACGTAAGTTTCAACTACGATCACAATATAACGTTATAGATTTTTTTTTGGCTTATTTTCGAATCCAAACAATCCTTAAGAGCCACATCTTTTTACTATTTTAATCATGATAAAAAAATTAAAAATGACGTGTTGTCAAAGATGACAACGATATTCACATGGATTGTCATAAGATGCCTACGAAGTAAAAACGAAAGCATTTTCTTTCAATTAAAATTTTTGTTACACAATGTATTAAGTGAAATTTATTTTAGAATAACCGGGCCAGATTAATTTATTCGTCTTCGTCTTTCATATTCTATGCAAATAAGATTTTTTTTAATTTACAACCGGCTTCGAAAAGAAGTTCATCGTTCATTGCCTTCATTTTTTAAATGCAATAACATTTTTCACCAGTTTCCCAACTAAGCATTGGTTTTAAACTAGTAATAATACTGATTGCTTGTAACCACTTGGGTACCTTTAAAAAAATAAAATGAAGATACATTTTATTATAATTATGATATCAGTATAAGGATTAATGTTTTCGATTATAAATAAAGAACTGATTAAATGCCTGGAACTGTTTTATGGATAGTAAGGGTCTCTTTGTTAAAAAATATTGACAATTACTTTACTACTTACTACTTACTTTGACCCTATTTACATAATTATACACCAAACAAATGTCGGTCTTCTACAAGGTACTTTTTGGAGATTGTGCGCAGAAATAGTTCGAAGTAATTGCTCATCGCCGTTCCTCCATCAAACAACTCGACGTACGGTGGGTCTCCATCCTTAGGTACGTAAGTGAACGTCCCGCCTGCAATGCACTGCAAAGGACTGGAATATCTTGCCCGCGTTAGTTTCCGCCTACTTACGTTATAAAAAAGTCCGTACCTCACATTTCACTAAATGAGAGCCAGGCCAAAAAAGTATAAGACTTCAACCGACAACACTTGCTAAAGTAGTTTATATTAATACTATGTTGTGAGTTTTCATGTGTATGTCTACGTATAAGTATATTACTGCAGTAGAGATACGTGCAGCGCGGCGGCGGCGCGTGCTTTATTCATGTTCGCACTCGTATTATACGTACGAATGTATTTGTGCGCTTCATAGGTAAGTAATACTAGGAAAAATATTATCAAAAATTTGCATAATTTTTTTAACCAAGGGTTTATTTATCTCGTTTTTAAATACATGTCGATTTAAACGACTCTACAACGATGGAACTATTAAAGTTTTGTTTAATAAAATTATTTTTTCATCATAAATAAGCTGAACTTTATTAGTGACTAGCAAACTGCCCTCGCTTCGCTTCGGAAAAATTACGCCTTACGCTAAGAAATAGTACCTACATTATTTAAAATGAATTTATAACTTTTTATTTATAAACGGATTGCAATTAAACAAACTTTAAGTATTGAGTGATGCTTACTGCAATTAATTAGTGAAAACCAGAACAAAATCGTTTAAGCCGCTTCTGTGATTAGCGGGAACAAACGCACAGATAAATAGACAAAAGTTCTAAGAACTATATGTTTTGTGTTCTATTGCGTTAATAAAGGCCCCTAATAATATTTTTTCTCATATATCGTTCATGTACAGAAAGCGATCAGATGGAATTTTGTTGTACTAAGTTTAGATATTATTAATTAAAGTAACACGTAAATATAGATCTCATATTGCATTGTTTCGGTCCCTTGTTAGTACTAAAAATTCATTTAAAAAGTTTATCCCGGTCCTGGATGGTGTTCTATGGGGCAAACAGAGATTATTAATTCAAATCAAATTAGGGATAGCCCCGTTCTTCGGAAGGCTGGTCTATAATGTATTTAGTATTAAATTAATTTCGGGTTATCAACATACGCTGAGGATACTTATGGGGGAAAAATAAATGTTGTTAGCGTCCTGATTAGAGATGTATTTGTGTAACAACGACATAGTTGGTAGTGATACTTTTAACCGAGCGACGGGTTAGATTTCCTGCCAGGGCAAACATTTATATTAGATGTTTATTCATATTTTTATACTTCCATGCTATCCACAATACAGGGAATCCTAGTGCGGGGCTAAGAGTGTGTGTATGTGTTTGAACGTTTATTTTTTTCCATAGGCATATTTTCTATGGAGTGTCTTGAAACATGCAACCTCGCGAATCGTTGATAAATGGACAATGGTAAATTTTAATAAGCAGAGATCCGAATAGGAATTGTTGTAAGCGGAAACGTTCAAGGTAATTTTACATGTATTTTTTTACAGAGGGACGTAAAATAATTATATCGGTACAAATAAAAATTCCACTCTGTGCTTACAGCATATTTTATGTATGAAGTTTCGATTCGTGTTGCACTACAATCTGATTTTCTTCTATTAAGCATCAGTCAAAATCTAAAATTTAAAACTGGTCACAAATTTGCGCTATATGAAGGGTTTACCAACGTAGAGATCCACTCCGGGAATGCGAGTATGAATGAACTGTGGTTCATTAAAGCATACAACATTCTATAGACCGTACGAGTGCCGTAGCGAATTAAATTTTTGCTCTCGTTCGTTGAAATATTTTTAAATCAACGATCTTTATCTTTTGAAATTAATGCTGTTTTTTCAATGTTATAGTGCTATAAGAATTTATATTCGATAAAACCTAATACTTAAGTTTTTAAATATAGTGTTCGAGGTTAATTGATAGTTGTAAAATTGTTACACATTATACTTTCTCAGACACTTCAAATTTGTAATGAGAAAAAGAAGAGTTTTAAATAAATATATCTGGTTCTCAAACGAATTTCAAGCCTTACTTACATCTTTGTATGTGCATGAGGCTTAAAAAATACGAATTCTAGTGCTTAAATACATTTTTAATTGCGTAATTGAACAATTTTTATAAATTGATTTTAGTTAAATAGAAATTTAACTATACATAAAAATACTTCATTCGTAAAACGAACAAGATATACATAACATACAAACCATACCTTTAGTCAATATAAGACTCCAGCCATACAATCTAATTTTTCATAACATATGATCTACTAGCAATATCGTGTTATAGATATTATGATTAATTTTGACACGGTACAAGTGTGTTATTTAAAATAACTTACTTAAGAAGCACATACATTACTAATAAAACACATACTTTAAGTACAAATGTCGCTGTATAGACCTCAGCTACAAAAATTAAGTTTCTCGTAAGATGTAAGATGTAATGTATCAGCGATATCGATATGGGCAGACGGTCTGACAATGTTTAGAGGACAGGGCCCTTGACCCGAAACTTTCTCCAACTTGGAAGAACGGGAGCAATAAATTTGTTCTAACTTTTTCGATCGGATCTTCAATAGTCTCTCTATGCAAAGTATAGATCTTGATACGGACGGAGGATTAAAGTCTTACAGCTATTTATTCGTTCCTATCGTTTCTGTGATATTAAAAATAAGATGATATAAATTTAATAAAAAATACGCAATACATTTGTTTTATCAAGTCGATGACTTATAGTTAGTTGTCAAGTTATGCAAGCTGTGCTTGCCAAATTCCATATGTGCATTTTTTTTAATTTTTGTATTTTGCACTTAATATAATGTCGGTTTTATTATGAACATGTCAATAAAAAACTTTTTGTAACATGCAAACTGGAAACAAGTCAAATAATCAAATGGTCAAAACATATATCGAATTATTTAAACTTTCAAAACGTCCTGAATCGATTTTGACGCGGTTTGTGCAATTTAAAGGTTTGATGTCTCAATATAAAGTGATATATATCCTCATCCCTCATAGGTTAGATAAAACGGCCTTAAATCATGATCTTTAAATCGCGGCTACATTCTTATACAGTAAGGATAGCTTGGACAGAGCTATCGCTAGTTATCTTTTTTCATAGAGACATTAAACACACTTGCTAAACGGTACTATTAGTTTCTTGGCAGTGGTATTGAACGAATAAGATTTTCTGCAGGGACATTAATCAGCGAAGCATTCGTGCTTCGAAAACTAAGGAGCAGTTTATTAATTCTGCTAGCCTTCTAGTTATACGCTTCTGATCGCTAGAAATGTACGTGAGACTATTTAGTGGTTAAGTATTTAGTGGTTAAGTGGTGGCTTAAGTTAACGTTTAATATGTATCTAGTGATTTTAAGTTTCTGTCGGTTTAACGACCTTCACGATACCTTGCACTGTTGTATTGCAAGTCTTTGTTTTTTTAACATTAACATTTAACATTTCAATATGATACGTTCTTTAGCAAAGGTTTTAATCACAATAACACAATAATAATTGGAAATACGTCAAGACTCCCGTGACTTGAGCAATCACCCATCAAAAGGGAAGAACAAAGAAGAAGAAAAGAGCGTCAAGAACAAAAAGGTCTGCTCTATGCTTTTAATTAAAAGTAACTTGTATACAAAGCAATCTGCTTCACATCAAAGGAGGCCAACAGATACAAAATACTTGATAATTCTTGGGAGAAAAGTTCTATCTCAAAAGGCCCCCGTAGGGTTAATAGTTTGGACAGTTTGATCACATTTCGGTTCCTGGAAATGATAGCGACATTACACGGTAATCTTTTAATATTCGGTAAAAAAGTTTTGTGTTAAAACCTTTGATACATTCAAAACAGGTAAAAATGTTTAAAATGACTCCACCAATGTAATTAAGCTATGTTGCTCCACAGGATTCATATACACAAATCTCACTCGCTAATTATTTTATTAGAAAATTATTTTCCACGAATTTCTGAGCTCAATATATACTAACTACCCCAGGTACCTAACTAGAGATTTTAGTTGAAAATTTATTTGAAACTTTATTTATGATAAATATGAAATCTACAAAAAAATTTAAAGCGAAATTTTAAAGAGATTTTTAATTTTTAAAAATTTAAAGTCAATTTTAATTTTTAATTTAATATTTTTAGAACAGAATTACATACACAATTTTTTTATGTTAATGTGGTAGCTAGCTAGGCAGACTTCACGGAAAGATAATAATACCAGTAATAATATTAATGACTTAACAATAATACTGATAATATAATCCATACGTGAAGCCCTACCACCAAGCAGGCTGGCTTCTGTCGCCTCTTACGACTTCCTTTTCTGCCAGCATGGGATTGGGGGTAGTATTTTAAGCCGCCCCAATACGGCGAAAATAAGCTATATAAATAACTGTAGGTGCGTCGCACTGAGTTTTAACTTGAAACTGAAGGGACGTCGATGAAATGATGTTGGGTATATGGCGATATATTCTTTATATAGTCATTATACGAAATAACCGGGAATCACTGCCCAAACTGGTTTAACAAACTATGTTTGCACATACAAAAAACAAGTATTACAATCTCATGTGTCGGGACTTGTTTTCAGAAATATGTGGTTATAGCTGAAATTGTAAGAAAATGAAAAAATAGTATTATTGAAAGTATTTAAAATATTACGTGTAGTACTTACCAAGCAAAAAATATTCGATTGGAATTGAAATGTCATGCTAAAAGTATTTCATATAGTCATTGCCTATTATATGTAAAATGCGCATAACTGGTTTAATACACATACATATTAATAGTAGGGGTATTTCTATTATACCTAAATTTATGGATCCATATTTTCATTAATGAAAATGGAACCCAACTGTGGGAGAGTGACGGAAATCGCAACTCACGAGGGAAAATTTATGTGCACGTGTAACTCATAACACATGCACGATCTTAATTAGAAATGTTGAAAACTCAAATATTGAACCAATACACATAACTCATTTCAAGCAACGAGACACCTAAGTTCATCTCTCGTAATTGCCGCGACAGATGCACGACTAAATGCAATATAATTTATGCAATCACATAACATCGCGTAACATATGACTAATTACCTGTCAAAGCTTTTTAAATTTAATCAATTGCATTAAGTTTTGGAGTAAGAATACGAATCTTCGTTTTTTGAGTGACATTTTAGTTTTCATTATTGTAATTATAACTATAGAAAATTTCTTCTTTTATATTCCTCTTTTATATCCCTCTTTAGGGATATAATAAATGTATTCTAAGTAAATATCAGTTTTAAGATAAATAATCTTATAATAATGTTAAGATAAAACTGTGATAAGATACATTTAGCCTATAAAGTTGTAGTTCGACGGTTTTCGAAACTTGCGTAAATAAATAATTTACCAATATTTTATTTCATTTTCAATGGACTTGAAACTAGATATCACTTAACCAGGTGAAGTCAATGGCCTGATTTAAATAACCCCAAATAGAATAGAAGTCTTCCTTTATGTTGGGTTCCTGCTCCTGAATAGGACCGCCTCGTTTGTAAATGTGATATAGTTAGCATAAATTGATGCGTTAATAGCTCAATGATTAAAATTCGACCCCCATTACGATGCTCAAAGGATTCATCCGTTCTCAGTTCAAAGTAAATTTTAATGTTAGGTATAGCGGTGAAGAGAAGCACCGTGAAGAAAAGTTCTTTATAAGGTAAAAATGTTAGCTGTGAAAATAAAAGGTAATTTCTCTACGCCAAAACGCTCAATTAGTAAACAACGTATGTGGAAGTCAATCTCTCGCACTATAATTTAGTTATAACTTCTTCGTAATGAACAAATTAGATATTGAACAAAACTAGGTATACCTTAACTCTACATATAATAAATAACTCTAACGCTTATTAGTTAAGTCATGGACGAATAGATTGTTGTAAATAAAAGATAATCATCAATTACAATCAAAGCGCACAAGCAGTCGAAGCGACCAAGGTCACTCATATTTCGATGGTTTAATAAATCAGTCGATTTAGTTTAAATACTATTTACCAAGGAAACTAGACTAACCTAATATCATGAAAAGATCAAAAAATCATCTCTGGGGGAGTTTCCGGGTTATGGAGGAATTCCATTCATTTATACCCTTGCAGCTTCCATTTGGCGCCTATCAGAAGACTGGGACTTCTTGTGAGCGTAGTAGTACTGTTTGATACCGATAGCAGCTGACGTATGAATAACTCGTAACCATCTCGTAAATGCCCGTTTCCCGCCGGAACTTACAAAAATCATCATCGCAACACAAGTCAATGTCTATATTTTACGTGTTTTTCGTTAACGTTTCGACGTTTACTTGGGTTTATTTTGACTACACTGGCTGGATTTTATTAAGGCTACATATTAAATTTGTATATAATTTTAACGTTGTATCAAATTTAAATAAAACATTATAATATAACTATTAACAATCCTAAAAACTAGCAATAAATTACAATCGATCCTCAAGGATCCTTGCAAAGGTAACCTTCGATGGTGTTGAGATACCCTCCCTATAAAAATAAAAACATTGGTATCATTTTGGTTAGGACTCCTGAACGCCGCAGATCAACGAAATGAGTCGTAAAATATTTGCTGCTGTGGGGTCTTTTCTAAAGTTGAAAAACTTTCTATATATGACGTTGATATTTTCTATTTCCATATCACTGAGCGGAAATTGTTGAGCTTCAATTACTGATTTTGAGTGCCTACAGAATTATATTTGGGCTCCCCAGATATAACCATGTTTCGGAACTTCATACTAAGGTGGAATGGGTCCCGATCCGTCTTTACCGGAATACACGATTCCGTTTACTATGTACTGTTTAATCACTCACAATCAAGATAAGGATGAACGTCAAGATGACACGATATTTAACTACAATAAACTTAAAAAAAAACATTTTCGGTTTCGACTTTCATTCGTTACTGAGTACATTTTCCAAAAATATGTATTAGAGTTGATAGCAAACTGTTGGAGCTTTTACTTTAAATAAACATAAGGCAAATAAAGTTTTTTTTTGAGTACTTATCGAGTAACCTTTCGGCTCTTTTCGAAAAGATGGGATGAAAAAAAATTTACTATGCGCTTACCCTGAATTCTCTTCCCCAAATATCGTTAGAGATTAGGAACCGAGTGTCTCCCCGTTCCCTCCGCATTTTGGTCTTGTCTAGATGGTTCTCCATTAGCAAACTATGTATGAAAGTGTTTGTCAGGCAGTAATATTACTACAGTAATTTGAAACTTTATAAGAATAACACAGCCAACAATTTGAAAACACACTATAAAAATAGCAATCAGGAAGCGGTTTTAATTTTAAATACAGGAATTTTATATATTTACGGTAAGATTTTTGTGTTAAAATAAATAGACAAAGTTATATATATGTACGTATAAATATTTGTAAATACTTTAAGATGAAATACCGTCGATCATCAGACATAATTTTGTAATTCCAAACAAAACAATATACAAAACGATGACATAACTCTCAGTTAATAAAGCAAATGGATATGTTTTACTGTTTGAAGAGAGCTGTGGAATCGCTAGCAACATGCAGATGTCACCATTTGTTATTCAGATTCGTACAGACGCCGTCTCAAACGCACCCTGACATCCTAATGAATATGTAAAAACGATTATGGAAAACTTTTGAATAATACTCATGGAGTTATTTGGCCGGTTATATTTTTACGCGTATTTTTGTCCTGAAATTAAAATAATTTCGTGAAATTTATAAAATAAAGGATTTTCTGACTGATGTGTCGGATAATATGGCCCCTTTGAACGTTAAACAATTCGTGTTTATTATTTTAATATATTTAAAACTAGCAAACTGCCCTCGCATCGCTTCGGAAATACTATGCCTTACGCTAAGAAATAGTACCTACATTATTTTAAATTAATTTATAACTTTTTTATTTATGGATGGATTGAAATCAAAATAACGTTAAATCTTAAGTGATGCTTATTGCAATACATTAGTAGAATAGTATTAAAATCGGATAAGCCGTTTCTGAAATTAGTGCGAACATACGCACAAACAGAAAAAAATTCTATAACTATTTTGGATTCTATTGCGTTTATAAAGGTCCCTAATAATAGTTTTTCTCATATATCCTTCATCTACAGAAATCGATCAGTTGGAACTTTATTATATGTATGTAGGTATAAATTACTTATTTCGTTATGAACTTGGTATTATACTGCCGCTTGGGCCTATATTTGTTTCAAAAACAAAGATGCCCTAATTAATGACGTCGATAAAATTTAACTGGGCACCAAATTCATGATCAAGAAACCAGCGTCTAATTGGCCTAGAAAAAAGAATCATTTAGTTATAACAAATAAATCCAAGTTCAATCCAATGACTTTTTAAATTATTGTTTGAGTCACAATTTTATAATAGGACAGATTATTTTGTATCGTTATTACGTTACTTCATGCATTCTGTAGTTCATTGCCGCCATACGCAAGTCCATTATTGGACTTCATTCGGGTTTTCGAAACCATTAGTCAGAGCGTGACTCTACAAGCTCAAAATTTCTAGATATACCACTTTTACGATCGCGCGGTATTCGGTCGAGAACCTTTCTTCCCCAACGATAATCGGTCCCTTCAACGATGTGGGTTGCCTAATGCCACTTCAAACAGCTATGTCGGTCACCCTCATTCGTCCTGGGATTAAATGTAGAAACTCATAATCTAAAAAAATTGTTGACATATCGAATTATAATTAGGTTTTAAACGCTGACCGTACATTCATTGTTATTATAGAATGAATAGATGTGGTTACAAGGTGACAAGGAAGCCAATTGTGACTGACGGTTTTTTCTGGAGCCCATAGGCCATTGCGTCTATCCCCTGCCAAATAAATCCACTATAATATAAATATCACGAATAATTAATGACATAGTGAAATAACGTCAAGTTTTGGGTTCGTGTCCGTAAAATACGGCGTAGACGTACTAGATTAAAATACTTTATCTACTCCCATGCTTGAAATCCTCTATAAAAGATTCTGAAACAATTAGCTTACTTCCAACATTAAAACACCCAATGACATAATAACCATTATATCATTCAAACGGATCATATAATGTCGTACTGAATTTCATTATAACACTCTTTGGTTTTTTTCGATCCCATCTGTGCAAAGGGTTTCCTCAACAGACAGCCAAATTCTTACTGCTTGATGTGTGGTACCTGTATGAATTTCAAAAAAGAACATTGTCATTCACGTGCGTTTCACTACCAGAACGCCGTGCGCCGTAAAAAAAGTAGGTTATTGAAATCCCCGCCAATAATTTAATAATTGAATTTTTTTATTTACTATTACAAAATGTTAATTTAATTTATACAACAATTAATAATTATTTCATTAATACTTAGTTTATTTATACACTCGTGGACAAAATTAGAGGAACGCAAAAAAAAGGTTTAATATCTCGTGTTATAATTATCGTGCGTACTGGCCACATACATTAATATACTTTATGAAAATAAAAAAAGTTTTGAAATGTTCTTTTTTCGAATTTCATTTGTTTTTCTGTCATTATTGCGTAATATTACGTTCTTTCGTACTGCGAAAAAATTTGCCAACTTTTGAATTTGAATGAAAATTTTGGTTTTGTTTAAATTTTTGCCTTGGCTTCCTTATTTATCGTGTAAAGTGTAAATTGTTACTGCTAATAAACTGAAAATACCAGACCTAAACGCCACTCAAGTTGCCAGGGCTGTTACTTTAATTGAAACTGGGCACACCTACAAACATGTGGCCCAAACGTTACAAGTATCCAAATCTGTGGTACACCGAGTTGTCAAGAGGTATCGGCAGACCGGACGATATACGAGTCTCGCAGGACAGGGTCGTAAACGGAAAACTGTGGCGAGAGATGACCGTTTCCTTGTTAACCGGGTACTCAGGAACAGGACTTTAACTTCTTCTGAGGTAAGAACGGAGCTCCAAGAAGTTCGAGGGGTTACAGTAAGCACAAAAACTGTGAGAAGAAGACTGAAATCAGCCGGAATAAAATCACATGTGCCTGCCAGAGGCCCCCTTCTTACAACATGCCATCGAGTAGCTAGACTTAATTTTGCTCGCAATCACGAAAATTGGAATGACGAAGCTTGGAGTCAGGTTCTATTCACTGATGAATCCAGATTTTGCCTGAAACCAGATGATGGAAGGGTGAAAGTGTGGAGACGCTCGGGAGAGCGTTATGCTCAGTGCAACATCATTGGAAAAGAGGCATATGATGGAGGGTCAGTTATGGTATGGGGAGGTATTTGTATGGGGGCACGTACGGAACTGCAAGTCATTGAAAATGGATCATTAACAGCAGTACGATATGTAACTGAGATTTTGGAACAAGTTGTAGTGCCTTTCATAGGAGACGGATTTGTTTTTATGCATGACCCCATACTGCGGCCGTGGTTGTTGAATACCTTCGAGACCTTGAAATCAACAACTATGGGGTGGCCAGCGCGCTCACCCGACTTAAACCCCATAGAGTATGTCTGGGACAAGCTTGGAAAACAAATAAAGAAAAGAATTCCTGTCCCCGCTAATTTGTGAGATCTCAAAAACGCGTTACAAGAAGAATGGACCGCCATCCCTCAAGATTTTATTGATAACTTGATTAGAAGTATGCCAAGAAGACTGGAAGCAGTACGAAGAGCTAGAGGGGGCAACACTTAGTACTAATTACAGCCCACATTATAGCCTTTTTAAGCATTTATGGATAAAAAAAATTTTAATGTTAAGTACAAAAATGATTTTCCTGTAAATTTTTATTTTTTTCTGAATTTCGTGAATTTTTATCCTTTAACTTTGTTTTTTCGACTTTCGCATTTTTAAAATAACGAAAAATAAGCAAAATACAAATTACTATACTTAATTGTCACAAATTTCCATGATATTTTGTTTTACACGCACTTTTTTTTGCGTTCCTCTAATTTTGTCCATGAGTATATATACTCAGTATTGGATGATATTAGGTTACTAATACTGGCTGTTTTAATATTAGCAGTAAGCTGTTTAAGAATCTTTTATGGAGGATTCATATTATGGGTGTAGAAAGTCTTGTAGGCAACTATTGATAATTAGGGATTAAAACAGTCATGTGATACTATTATCACACTCGGCTTCGCCTCGTGTGATAAACACATTCGTGTTTGAATACCCCTTATTATACAACAGTTGCATAAATAACTATTACAGCGTTCACATGCATATTAAATTTCTACATACGATTTTCTGTTAATAACTATAGTTAAAATAATAATTATACTCAAAATCAATTATAAACTTCAGAGAACAATTTTTCGTCAACATTTTTCTTTAACTTTTGAATTTCCCTTAAAATTTACCTACTTTTTAAGTTTTTAAGACTACAAACAGAATCCAAAAACATCTATTATCTAACCCGTTCGGTAAATAGTCAACATCTTCACATCTATAACACTAACGGTAATAAACTAATAGGAAATTGTACCTTTATCTGTTTTATAATTGAACTTCGACGATTGCCACATCTTTATCACATCAATCATAACAAAAGTGAAATATTTTCCCTATTTTTCGTACAAAGCTCTAACCCTTGTGGCTTATAAGGGACGACGAATATTTACCAAAATTTCCTTGGGTAGGATATAAGAATCGGAGGAACAAAAGATCAGCATTTTTACCTGAAACAAAAAAATATCGTCAAAAAAGATATGTTACACGAATGACATTCTTATTATATCTTGTGGCCTCAAATTGTATAAGAGTATTGAATAAGTATTTTGATATTTAAGTCACAACATATGGTAAATTTTATGACAATTCATTTTCAAACAAAATTATTTTATTATCTAAGATGGCATACATTACACAGTATCGTCCGGCATCGGTCACGCATAAACATTCAGTTTTATATGCAATAGTACAAGTGTGCCAACGCCGTATACTTATATGTATTTATAGATGTAAAAAATCCTGATTCACGATCACATCTAATACCATGTTACTTCATAAATATAAAACATTAATGGTATTTTATGTTACAGACCGTATAAAGAAAAGGATATTCTGTTATTCGTATGTTATATACTAGCAAACTGCTCTCGCTTCGCTTTAAAAAACCTACCTTCACTTAGAAATAGCGTCTTCATCGTTTTAGGACTGAGTTTTTCTCGTTCTTTGAATTAGAAATACAAACATTAATACTTAACTTTTTTATTTATGGACGGATTGAAATGAAACGAATTTCAAATATTAAGTGACGCTTCCCGCAATACATTAGTGAAAACCATAACGAAATCGGATAAGCAGCCGTTTCTGAGATTAGCGTGAACAAGTGCACAGATAAACAGACAAAAATTAACAAACAACTATTATTTTGAGTTCTATTGCGTTAATAAAGGCCCGTAATAGTAATTTTTTTTTCATCTTCAATGTACACAAAGCAATCAGTTAGAATTTTATTATATGTATAGGGTGACTTTGCCAGTACTTAAGATCAAGTAGGATTGTTGACAAGCATTAACTTATTTCATGTAATAAAAAAAGAAAGATTAAGACGTGCCAGTCTAAACGTTGTTCTCCTGGTCCGTAAAGAGATATCGTGAAGATACGAGAATATCTGAATACTCGTATTCTCCATAACATTCTCCAAAGTGTATGAAATCTGCCAATACACACTAGGCCAGCGTCATATTCTACGGATTCGTATCTTTCTTAATGTCACTCTCAACGTAACAATGAAGCAAATCAGTAGTATGAGACGATCTCAATAAAATAAAAACATCACCGTCGGCTATTATTCCAACAAATATCTTCTGGGAGGTTTTCACTCCGGTTCACAACGGGACGTCTCTAATTTATTACTAACATTCCGTCTTCCCTAAGTGTATGATAATAGAACCGCAAGACTTTCGTAAGACATTTTCTCAGTCATTAACGTTACTTTGATTGCGAAACTTTCCTTTTTAAGAACATTAATAAAGTTAGAAAGAAACAAAATTTACTCCTGTTAACAAAACTCGGATGGTAATCGTATTCTGCTTATGTATTGAAGTTACCAAAATATAACACTTTAATGGTTTAATTTGATTGTTTGTTTTTCCGTCGCTCACGCGCATTACGTGTTTATAAAAATAACTCGCGGGTAATTTTAATGTAACGGATTGATAAGAAAATATACTAACAGACTTTCAAGTTGTCATTGGAAGAATCCCAAGTACGAAATATAAATGCTAATAAGCCCGAATCGGATTCCTATGATTAGGGTTCTGTGCTATTAAATATACAAATATTTTTCTGATCCTCATGAAAATGTATATATTATTTGTATTGGTTTTACTGTAAATTATCAGTTAAGACTTTAAAGTTTTAAATGAATTGTTTCTAATATAAGAACAATTCTCTTATAACTTCCTTAGTATCTTTTGAGCTATGGATTTGTAATTAGAAATATGTGTTTGTATTACTCGTGTCTTACATTGAAATTTGGAAAAGTTAATTCAAATATGATGATGTAATAAACCAAACAAAAAAAAATTACAATTTTTCTAAAACTGGAATAAGCGAACAGATGCAACAGTATTTTTATCGAATGTGTAGCACTCTATTAATTTATCTATACATATTGTAAAATTCTCACTGATCGCTTTCTGTACATGAAGGGTTTATGAGAAAAATATTAGGGGCCTTTTATTAACGCAATGGAACCCAAAACAATAATTGTTACAATTTGCGTCTGTTTGTCTGTGCGTTTGTTCGCGCTATTCTCAGCCAAGGTTAAATCGTTATGGTTTTCACTATTGTATTGCAGTAAGTATCATTATATATTTAATATGTTTCATTGCAATCCGTAAATAAAAAAGTTATAAATTAATATATTTCTAATTCATAGAACGATAAAAACCCAGTCCTGAAACAATGCTGGTTCTATTTCTAAACGTACGGCGTAGTTTTTCTGAAGCGAAAAATTTCTATACTAAAAATTAAACTACAAACTAAAAAATTTAAGTAAAACGGGGGCCAAATCTGTACATAGATTATTTTTTGGAGTTTTCATGTAAATGCAGTTTTTTGTCGACTTATCATTTTATAGTATACACATGATAATAATTCGAAAATTTTAATATACTTTAAATGGAACATATGAATAGTGTAATATCCGGTAGACCTTACATAATCCACGCTTAGAAAAGCAGGATCTATCCACAACTGCGGGCGCTGGCAGACGAAGACTTGACGACTACCCCCTACTACCAGTAAAAATGAGAAAATATCGAATAGGTACATATATTACAGATAACAAAGTTCTCTCTTTAACCCATTAATACCTTAAATACCAAACCATACCAATAAAAGTAGGGCCAAGGTTCAATTCTTAGTGTAATGTAGATTAAACGCCTACTCTGTGAGTTCCACTGAAGTATTACATAGCAGACCGAAAGTTAAACTTACTTATTAAACAGCACGTTCTGGGGACAACATTAAGAAACAAAAGCTTTACCATGTATTAAAGTATTATTTACAAAAGATACCTATCATAGTAGAAACGTTTAGTAAAACCCACCAACTACTTACCGATAGCGAGTGAGGAACCACCTGCGCGACTCACGTTTAAAGGATCTTTTGTTTTCACAACTGTTCGGAAATAGCAAAGTTAAGTTAAACTTGACCTTCATTGTTAATAATAATTATGGATAACGCTTTATTCAAGTTCATAATTGGGTCTAGTATTATGAGTTAGTATTATGAGGTGTGCGACTTTAGTTTAATTATTTATTTTAAGCATTTTACATTATTTATACTTTATATATATCTTTGCTACAATTCATTAGTACCTATAAGCAATTACAGCCTTCCTGTTTGAAGGTTAGTCAGCACGGGAGATTCGAGTTCGACTCTTGCAGGCATCTCTAATTTATCAAATTATATGCATATTGCAAACTGGCTTGAGAGCCAATACTTTCTTTCTTCTCATTTCTTGGCCGACAACGCATCAGTGACACATTTAGTCTCGCTGATGTCCATAGGCGACGGTGACCTCTTACCATCAGGTGACTCGTCTGCTCGTTTGTCGGCTATTAACATAAAAAAAATAGATTATCACTCGGTTGGGTAAAAGAAAGCATTGTCAGGAAAACTGTATACTTCAGAGTTGTCCATAACGTTTTCAAAGGTGTGTGAAATCTGTCAATCTAAACATGACCAGCGTGGCAGACCATGCCTTAAGCTCTCATATTATGAGAGGAGGCCCGAGCCCAACAATGGGACAATTATGGGTTGTGATGATTATGATAATTAGTACCCAAGGTAGGAAGAAAGTGTTAGAAGGGTATAGGAAAATGTTATGAGAATACTGCTCCATAATTTACCAGCCATTATTTTTAGTTGTTACGAGTGACCACTTCAAGGTTAATCGCTCCATCCTCCATGTGATTATTCTGTCAGTTGAATTCGTGATTAGAAAATTTCGGATAGAAACTGTCGATTTTAATATTAATAATATTTCTGTACATCAAATGAATTTCGAGATGAAATATTTGTAATATAACTCCAACTTTACCAGTTAGACAAATTATATTACTCACTTCACTTTTACAGGTATTTATTTATTAAATTCCCCCTAGCAATATGGCACGTTTAGCACGGATGCAGACGAAATGTGTTGCTTCCAGCCAGCGCTGTACTCAACTGAAAATACCAAAACCCTCGACAACCTTTATTTATACCTTTGAAGTTGGTATTCACCTCGTTAGATTATTTTTCTACCCAAATATTCTGCACCGTTGTTAATTGAAATCTAACATAACAAAAAAAATCCCGGGAGTTAATGTAATCTCAAAAGGCCTAATTCAGACCTATCGACCAAATTCTAACAAAATATTAGCTTTTTGCTGTAATTCACAATCTATCGAATTAAGCTCCTACCTACCCATCTTACCAAGTGCACGTTCACGTTTTTTTCTATTATAAGTGCTCAATACTGATCTAATATTCTCGTATTGCGGTAGGATTTTTCCCTAATTAAATTAGAATTCGGCACTCGAGTTTTTGCCTAAGTTGTCTAGACAAACAGCCGAGGTCGTCGGTCCACGCTTCTACGGCGTGCGACGTCACTGATCACCATACAAACGTTGCATGAATAACAATGACGGATGTCTACATAATTAAAATTTCCACATACGCTATAACTTAAGTTATTCTGGGTGACTAGAGTAGGAAGAAATAATTCATTTTTGAGTGTCGTGAAGCAATTGTTTTAATTGGTATTGAAATCCTTACATTTTAATATAGTTATTTATATCCATAAAATGAATGTTGTTCCCTTGTATTGTATTTTATCTGTTTCGTGACATTTAACACCAATTTTTCATAACCTTAAGACAGAATAGTGAGAATAAGTTTCTCGGTCTCAAGATCTTTCAGATGTCCTTTCAGAAAACTCGATTTTAAAAATATGAAAACAATATAATATGAAGTATTATACTAAATACATTTGTTAATGAATTCGTCATTTGACTTCTAAAACAAAATCATAAAAATAATGTTGAGTAGCTCCAGAGTATCATAACTCAAGCAAAAAACATACAAATTGGTCAATAAACATTCGGGCTAGAGTCGGCGGGTCTCGAAACAGCCATTCGTTTTCAGCTTCCAAGATGCTCAAGTTCTATATCATAATAGAGCAAGAAAATACGGCTCTAAAGGTATTAACATCTATTTCCTTTCCTTCATGATTTATTTTTGCGGCAAATAACGTGGTTCTTCATATTAAATCTTGCATTGATTGAACTGTTTATTTTGCATAGTACAAAACGACTTGTGTTATGATTATCAAACGAACCTGTTGGTGGTGTCACTGCCAACCAGAGGGTGTTGGGTTCAAGGCTATTGCCTGTTTTGATATTTGAATACATGACTATTAAAGAAACTGTCATTTTTTGAACAGTTAGAATTTAACTACATGATATAATTATTATTGCATAGGTATAAATATGCTAAACTAAATTATTTGTTAAGTAGATAGCAACTAAAGAAACTTAAAAAAGGCGAAGACTTTAAGTTAGTCATGCCGTGACTAAGAGATGGTGAAATAAATATAATTATAATATCCTCTTAAGAAACCTTAGTGTAATCTAAGTTTAGATTTTGCGTGTGGTTTTAAAGGCCCGAGGGGTTTCGCAACGTGTTCGCCAGTTGCGACGCGACGTGCCGCTGCGATGAGACGGTCAATTGGTCATTTGTTTACTGCATTGCTGAAACGGCTTTGTTTAGTAACGGCTAGTAAATATTAATAGCTAAGTGAAAGGCATGTTTACATTGAACAAACTTTAGATTGCAATATATTTATTTACTTGTACTACTTAAATCAGTAGTATGTGCCGATTACATATCTTATGAGTTAAGTATCCATATCTTGGATAGATTATACATATATGTATGTGATATTAAAAAGTGTATTGTGTGGGCTTTACATAAATTTTATATACGATTACTTACTAAAATATGATTACGATTAAAAATTTAAGTTTGTCGCATAATGACTAATTTATTACTGCAATATATCTATCTATCTATGAATAATATAGGCAGCCTAGAACACTCGCCCCAACCAACCAATCGCCCTGCTCGGTGGTAGGCCGCGTAAGGACTTTATTATCAGTGTTATTATTACGTCATTGATATTATTACTGGTATCATTATCTTTCCGTGAATCCTGCCTGGCTAGCTAGCACCCTCCTGCTTAAGTAAGCCGCCAAACGACTCGTCGTGTTCTGGCTGCTGGCTTGAGCGTCAGTATTATCTAATTTTTTGGCCGAAAACGCATCTGTGATTTTTTAAATGTTACTAATGTCCATGGGCGACTGTGACCATTTACTGAAAGTTGTGGCGTCTGCTCGTTTCTCGGCTATTTACATTTAAAAAGAGAGGGCATAGAAATCATTCTGTTATCTGTTAAAATGGTAAAAGATTTCAGGTTTCATCTTAAAGCGAGTTGCAAGAGGTGCCTGCCACTTTCGACATTACCCCTGGCGATGAGAAGGCAAATTGCTCATTTGTCGGCCGTCTTGCGAAAACGTCGAGATGTTACTCAGAATATACTTTAGTTGAAGCCTACGGATAGCATTACAACAGTGCCACGATAATGTTGCTCGTCGGTATAGGACATGTACTTGTAACGTTGTACATATAGAAGTTGCTCTCACACGTTGACAAACTCCTTTGTTGTCAAAATCAAACAAAATAATATATTTGAATGTGTCCTTGCGTCAATTTTTGTAACCAACTTTATTCCTAACTTGCTGCCCACATCGGCTTCGTCTGTTAAATAATGTTCATTCAGCGTTTACATTTTACTCCCTCAAATTTTTACTGGTCGCTTAATGTACATGAAGGATATATGAAAAAAACTATTATTAGGTGCCTTTATTAAAGCAGTAAAACCTAAAACAATAGGTATTAGAATTTTTGTCTGTTTGTCTGTGCGTTACGGCACAACGGCTTAACGGATTTCCTTATGATTTTCACTAATGTATCGCAATAAGCATTACTTAATGTTTAAAATTCGTTTCATTTTAATCCGTCTATAAATAAAAAAGTAATAGATCAATATATGTATATCTAAATAATAGAACGAGAAAAACCCACTCTTAAGACAATGCAGACGCTATTTCTAAGCGTAAGGCGTAGTTATTCTGAAGCGAAGTGAGGGTGGTTTGGTAGTTTTATAATATTAGTATACATTACAATGTAATAGTATACTCAGGACCTTTGTTCTGCTGTTTACGTCGGTGAATTTTCTTTGTTTCGTCTATAAGTATTGCATTGCTAGGTTACTCAAACACTGGTAATAACCAATTATGTAGTCATATAGGTAAGGCAAGGATAAAAAACAATATGAGGTAAACGTAAATGTTGCAAAATGTTTTACAAAGTAATAACTACATGTCCGTTAAATAAATATCTATGAGCAAAGTTCGCACTGTGAACAGATTGCACAAATACATCAAGTAAAGATAACATTAACGTAATAGTTGTATGTATTTACTTAATGTGTTAGTTAATAGATATAATCGTAATTTAGTTTTAGCGACTGTAAAAAAAACGCATAGTGTATAATCCTTAAGTGCCAGCTTACTTCGCTACGGGAAATGATTTAATATTTAGGGACAGAAACCGTGTAGCTTCGACACTGAAGAGTTGAAAACCTCGAACAACATAAAAATAATAATTAGTCAAGCTAATGGAATGTATTTTTAAGCGACTTCAAAAAAGAAAAATATTCTCAATTCGTTTGTATTTTTCATGTTTGTAACCTCACCTTTCCAGTCATTTATTAATCGATTTCAAAAATTCCTTTTTTATTTCAAAGGGTGTAAATTCCCCTTTGGCCCCACTTAAATTTGAAGAAAAAATACCAATCTTAAGTGCGAAAAGTAGGAGGTAAAACCAATAAATTCACCTTCTTCTAATTAAAATCGGTTTTTTTTTGTTAAAATATTTATATTTTACATAGCCAAATTTACATAAAAGAAGCGTTCCAAATTCGGACTCCAATTAAGGCTGGCTAAAATGCTTAATGTTTTAAAATGCTTGGAGATTTCCGAATATATACTAGTGTAAGATTACTTTTATGTAAGATCATGGTCAATAACTAAGAGAAAAAAATTGTAGCACAACAAGATGAAAGCAATGTTCTATATTTCCCTAGAGGAGCTAATTCGAAATGATGAAATCGGTATACATGAAGCATATAACTCACAGAATTACGTGGCAATGGCTTATAAATTAAATCGTCGTCATAATAAAATATAGATAAAATCCCATATAAAAAAGTAGATTATATAAAGAAAGGTTATTGAATCATCAGCACGATTACGTTTCAATAAAATTATAGGACGTACCAATGAGGCCAACGTGATGATGTGACGCAAATAACGGACGGGCTATGCCATATAGCGGATCTCAAAAGGCTAATGGATGCATGTTATGTATCGAAGCCTAAACTCTCAAAACTCGCGGTTCTCGAGGTCAACTGCAAAAACAAAGCAACGAAAAAGTGAGGGTTCACTGGATTTTTTAACAAAAAGAGTAATTTTACGGGTGTTAGACAAAGCGAGCTGTAGAATACCAACACTTAAAGATGCCCTATGAGTGGCGATCTCAGAACCCGGGGCCGCTGGCTCTCGCCCTCAAAACATTAATTGCGACGACTTTGTGAGACAGAAAATTTGGCGACCCGTCAGCCCCGTCAGTCGATATAACTTAGGGTAAGTTTATGTCTCAGAATTTATGATAAATCGTGAGCCTCTTAATTTTTATTTTTATTTTGATTAAAATTGTCAACAAACGATGATGGGCCGTCTTTTAGTAAGCGGTCACCGACGGCCATCGACAGCCGTACCAAGTCCAATCGTCTGTAAAACGTCTAATGTAAAACATTCAACGTTACAAGACTTATTTTGGCAAATTTATTAATTTCTTGTAGATTAATTCTTTTAATTTTTTTACATAGTTTGTACTCTCCTAGTATGAAATGAAAATAAATGTAAACAGTATGAAAGTTCAACCGTATTTAAAACGAAAGTAGGTCAAAATTACTTTGGAAGATTTCAGCCCGTTAAGAATGCTCCGTGGGTAAAGCCATTCATAAAAATATTGATATTTTAGGAGATTTTAACTAGTGATGCTGTGCTGATGTACGATGTTGTAGTATTTGGTGTTAGTAGTCGCAATTTAGTTTTTTATTTCTAGCAAATGATGAGTTGATTGTGGATATTTTTATTATAAGGACTTGGAATGACTAAACTGTGTAAAGAGCATTTGAAGTAAAATAGCAATTGCCCATGACAATATGTAGGTACCCCTGAGGTCTGAGATGAAACATCGACAAAAATGAAGCAAAAAGTATTTTAAAGCAAATCGCATCACGCTAAAATTAGCAGATGCGCTGGTGGGTTTTGTACAAATAGTAAATTAGGACTCAATTATTTTTTCCATTATTTCATTAGAACCATTTTAGTCAAATACTTTTTATTAACTAAGTTTTTGTTATACAACTGTAAAGTTTGGAGACGTTATGATTTACAGCTTTGTAAGTTTGTACTGAACTAAGAACAGCCGCTTAGGTTATTTCTCTTGGGTACCATTTAAGGACGAACGATAGCGTAGGGTTGGATTTCCAAAATTTGCTCGATTTAGATACTTAACAATGATTTTAATTATACTTGTAAATATTAAACTCTCACTTTAAAAATAAACTTTCTTATGTCGTAAGCTTGATCAAAACTTTGGGCCTATTTAATTAAATGTATTTGACTTTTTACTTTTACGTGCAAATATGCACAATCGGAATCTTTTACTTTATTATCACGCGCCGTGAGGTTTTTTTAAGATTTATTTTGGTATATTGGAATACGATCTTTTAGTATAGAGAAGTAATGAACAAGTTACGTCACCCAATTCTATCTTGTCAATCGCGCCTGAAGGTTCACATGGAAGTGCATACTTAAGGTTTTAGTGTATGCATGGCTTGGGACATTTAACCCATGAGTGAAAAATATTCACATTACAACTTTGAAATTGAATATTTGCAACTTCATAACTTATCTGCAAAAGTCATGTAGAAATTAATCGTACGGTTTTCAATTAACTAACTAACTGTACCTGTAACTTTAGCTGGCCTTTGTTATTTACCTTTGTTATAGAAATTATTAATTATTTATTTTTTTATGTAACTACATTCTAGAACACGTTAAGAATCTTCAACACTGGCAGCGTTGTCCTTAGTACTTTAGTTATAAACCACCTAATTGAATATCCGTTTTATTAGCCTTTATATCGAGAAAACCCGTTTACATTTAAATCTAGTCAACGGTTTTCGCTACTGCCTCAGCAAGCAGAAACGGAGAATCAGCTTGCGACAGGATCCGATCTATAGGTACTTTAAACACTTTACGATACTTTTTATATTTTATTTATGTATCTATGTCTGGCTGTTTCGTCATTCATAATGCGGAAAACCACGAATACTTTGAATAATGGCTTATTTAAATTTAAATAAATTCTAAAAACTGAAGATATACCTACTAATAATAAAATAGTAATGGGGGAAGATATTACATATGTTTCTCAGTCAATCGATTAAATACATAATTATTCAAGGATGTGAATTAATAAAAGATAAATAATAATGTGTTAAATATAATAATGTGTCTCCCACAATTTTACCTCAGAACTGGAATTACCTTATATTTTATGAAATATTTATGAACAAATGGGGTACCATGTTATTTATTTACAAGAATACATTTTTTCTGCATATTTTAATTAGGAACGTAGTTAATTTTTCCTCGTAAACGCGATTCCTGTAACAGTCATATTATAATACCAACCGTGATACAACTAATAGCTCGGTTATAAATCGCGTACTACATATGAAACAATTGAAAACAACTTCTAAGTAATCCAAAGAATCATAAACAAAGAAAATTAAACTTTATGTCAATTAAAGATAGATTTCGAATTCCCTGAAGCGCGTAACCAATAAAGGAGGGGAACGACGCAACAGATCCCAGAGAATATGTTCGCAGGCTCACTCCGAGTTACTAACACTCGCAATTCATTTTGTGAACTGAATATATTATCTTCTGACAAAAAATAATGCACCTTAAAATTATCCGTATAGAGATCAATATCCTTGATGTGTTACAGTAGCAGAAATAAGCTCGGGAATCTGTACTTTATTCGACCCGTTTTAAGTTTTATATTAAAGGCGAGAAGAGTTAGAATTCCTTGCATCGAAAAGAACATTTTTACAAATCCCGAATTGCGATCGCATGATAAGGTCGGTGATAAATATGTTCGGTGTATTGAAATCTAACACTGTAATAAAAAGAAAATTGACACTCATGATACATTTTCGGGGACTGCCTAAAAATTACTCAGAATCTTACAAAAAGTTATTCGTTATCATATCTACAAACAACTGTTAGCATGTATAAATTGGAAAGTCATGTATAATGAAGTTAGTTCAAAATTTTTTATGAGTAACTACTTATTATTAATGTAAAATAGGTTTATCTAAAAGGGTTTATTTAATATATCTTGAGAAAAAGAAAAAAATAAAGATTGTCACGATATGTCAGAAAACGAAAGGATGGTAAAATAATATTGTTTGAATCTAAAATTACATTAAATATGGTAATTATTAAAGGAGGTATTTCAGGATGTAAAATTAATTACTCAGAATTAAAAGAGTGATTCCAGAAGCAAGTGTTTTATTATAATTATAGTTTTAACACAACATACGTAAAGAGGCATAAGACATACTCGAGTCCAAGCCAACTTCCTAATCCTATGTGATCATTTCACAAGGTCATGGCACCAAGTCCCTCCTAGAGGTCGCCAAGTTTTGTAACCCCACTGTTCCGTGAAAACGATACCCGTGCTTTCTTCTTTTTATACTTTAACAAGCCTAACAAGCCTGCTATTACTCTTGTAAAATAATTTGTGGAATGCTTAACTTTGTTATGCAGTGTGGAAGAAATAATTTTCGTACCGTTTTCCCATATAGTTTTTGGCCGATAACGCGTAGGTGTCACTGATATCAATGGACAATAGATCTATGACTACTCAGCATGAAATGGCTCGTCTACTCCTTTGATGGCCATTGTAATAAAAACGAAAGAGACTTCTCCAGAATTATTTTAATATTATGGTAAATTAACATGTAGAAAATATTAAATTGCTATGTGATGAGATGCAAACAGATTTTTTTATATATAACTATATTTCGTTAACTACTACTAACAAGGGGTTTCCTGCAATCTTCCAATGGTATATGTCTTCATTATCAGCTTCTCTAACTTACACTTTTTTATTAAAATGCTTAAAAATAAATGCTGATACAAACATAGCTGAAGAATGTAAACAATAAAAACTCTTCAGTGTAATAAAGATAAAGGAATTCTTTGACCAGCAATACGTGTTTTATTTTATGTAGGTACTGCCTATAACCATTACTGCAAAATTGATTTCAATTTTATAGTTTCTGCTCCCCTGAATCCAATCATTGTTATCGCTTTTATATGCTGTTAAATTATAATGAAAGCAAGTGTGTAAAAGTGTACTTTCAGTGTAAAAAAGTAACTAAAAATTTACCCTTTAACCTTAACTGTATGTTTAAAAACATGAAAAATAGATTTTTGCAGATAGATTTGAAACTTCACTAATTAATTTTTTTCTTAATAAATATTACTCAAATTTATTTATTTCTCCACCATACAAAAATATAATAATAAATTATTAAAATTAATATTTATTAAATTTACATGACTTGTAATAAATTTGTAGCTTCTCACTTTCCATATAAAATTGGTCAATGACAAAATGTTGCAAGAATTTTTAACGCGTCCTTGTACAATGGCCTGACGCGTTACAATACAAATAATATTGAATACTACGAAACTGCCCTCGCTTCGCTTCAGAAAAAAAATACGCCTTACTCTTAAAAATAGCACCTGCATTGTTTTAGGGGTGGGTTTTCTCGTTCTATGAGTTAGAAATATATTAATTTATAACTTTTTATTTAAGAATTGATTGCAATTAACTTTAAATATTACACGATGGTTACTGCCATAGAATATCGAAAACCATAACGAAGTTGTTTTAGCCGTTTCTGAGAATGGCGCGAACAAACGCACAAACAATCTGATAAAAATTATAACAACTATTGTTTTGGGGTTTATTATTTGGATTCTATATAAAGGCCCCTAATAATAGTTTTTCTCATATATCCTTCATGTACTGAAAGCGATCAGTTAAAATTTTACTATATGGAGGAAGCGACCACTTCATATTTCAGAAAATAATTTGTTTCCGTTAGTAGATATATTTTCAGGACCCTTGTCAAAGCTACGGGGATCAACAATGTTTTCTTTAATAATTTATTACAATGAAATATTTAAGGGGGGTATACGTGTAAAAGGCTCATCCTATTTAAAAATGTACAGCGATTGTATTATTTTGCTATATTTTTTGCTATATTTATAGTTTTTTCCTTTGAATTTAAGAATTATTGCTTACACTTATGACTTCTCAAATTTGGATTCTGCTATGATATCAACATAAATTCAAGATTATGAGATGCAAAAACATATTTCTTAACTAATGCATTTTCCAGAATTAAGCGTCACATTTCAAGTAGTGATTAAGAATTCTCAGAAATATGTAGTTTTTATTGACAATAAATTTGCAACACCTATGAAGCTCAGATATTTTTTGGTAAAAAAAATTCTTAAGAAATATTAAAATATTTTTTCTAGTAAAATATCTTAACTTTTGTCAAATACTTGAAAAATATTTGAAAACAACGTGGTTTCAGGTCTAAAACGCAACTGACCTCTGCTGAAACCTGGCAAATATCTCCTGACATCTATACCCTCCCGTCCGAAAGCAAACGTTGGGTCATGGCCTACTTCAAATCTATCTAGCTTGCTAAAAGGAAAATGAATTTCATAAATAAATATTTATTGAAGTAATAAAGTGATGACCTATACAAGCCACAGGAAGCGATATCTAAGGATACACGTCCGTACAGGCTGACGCTATGTTGGCGTGCTGCGTCGGTGGACCCTTGCCAGACGTCTCTTGGCAACTTACATCGCGGCTGTTCATGTCTAGACGTAGCAGCAAATTGATTTCTTACGATTATGAAGAAAACTCTAACATTAACACCATGTTTAGACTCTACGTTTACGAAGAGAATTTTCTCGGATGACTTTCAAAATCACTCATAAGATGGGTATAGTTTTAAATTTCACGTATCATTTATTCATCTATCAAGTAATGGAAGCAAAAATTGAGCTGTATAATGAAAGAAATGTTATTCGAAGGAAGCAAAACAGAATCTTAACATGTATTCTTGTAGTAAATTAATCTTGGGCAACGTATCCTGCTCATGTAACACCGTGCTGAACAGGGCCCCAAGCTTTAGGTCTTTTCAAAGTTAAACTCTGTACCATTAAGTTTTATCCCGACGGTATCTATGCATGATTGTTTTTATCAAGCTGATTATGCTAAGTATATTAACTACATTTACCTCTCTAATAGCCGGGTAAAACTTAGCGTAAAATGTTTTAACATGTTTACGACGACCCTGGTTTTGCAGATGTATGTGGGCAGCAGTGACCAGCTATCGTCATTGTAGATTTTTTTTAAGTTAATAGACTACCAAGACCAAAGGTATTACTGATGCGTTGTCAGCCAGGAAATGAGAAGAAGGTTAGAAAGAAGGTACTGGCTCTCAAGCTCCCAGCCGGAACACGAGTCGTTTGGCGGCTGACTCAAGTAGGAGGGTGGTAGAGTAAAATTCGTATATCGTAGGTCTGGAAATTCCTCGGAGTTAAGAGTCACACCTTTAAATAATACGAATTTTTATATGGAATTAGTTATGGAAAGCTGCAGTTGAGGTAGACTGCGTACCCGTTTGACTTTTTCATTAATAAAAGAGACATAGGTTTGTCTTAGTGGTATCTTCTCTGGAATTTCACACAGACCCTACGCAACACGCTAGCATTATACTACTACCTTAATCTAATTTCTGAGATTCGAGCCGTAATACTGTCAAAACTAAGGTCCTAGAAGGACGCTCAGTAACAATTATATATCTTAAAGTAATAATGTGAGTTAATGAGAACATTAGAGTACAGATTCATCAACTAAATAGTCATTAGGTTAATTTGTCTACGTATATATCTATTGTATAATTTTTTTTAACTATTTTTGACCTTTTATAATTTAAACACTTATGCTGTATAATTACTACATCACGCGATACTAGTCTATAGACTAATATAGATAGATATTGATATTAAAACTGTATTAATTATTGTAGTAAAGGGTTGAATTTTTGTGTAAAAAAATTGCTTTTAAATTTTAATGTATGTGTATCTGTCATATGTATATACATATACTGATATAGAATTTAAATATGTCGTCAGTATTTAGAAACGGATATACCGATTAAACTTTACAAGATAATTGTTTCATTTTATATTTATATGTTTACCAACAAGTTACTTTCTAGCTATCCCGTACCTCACGAAATTAAATTTTACCTTAAAGCGGATCTTAAGAATGTTATAAAGACAACAAAAATTGGCGATAAACTTTTAAACCTAACAATTTTATAATAAAAAACTAATTTAAAAATAAATTAGTACTATTTCTTCTACACCATGTATTCACGTGGAATATTTTACAATCACTTTGCTAAAAACTAGAGTGCTGTATAAAAAAGTACGAGATTAAATGCGAACATGTTCAGAATTACTTGGAAAAAGACCGCAACATCGTCGCATTTATAGAAAGGGCTGTATCATAAATTATACTTGCATATTAACGTGAATACTTCAGGACAAAGCTGTATCTTAGCCGGCTTGAAGAGTTTAATTACACGTGTTTAATGACTGGTTTCGATGCAGGTTTCGTAAAACAAAACCAAAAGCGGATTCCATTATGTAGGCATTGGTTAGGCATGCCAGGTTTATTGGATGAGCGGGAAAGTAAACAGAATGAACAACGGATAAGCACACCTCGATACGTAGCATAGGGGTGACAATGAACTCATTGCCATCGCACAGATATACGCCGATACTCAATATATTTATAGAGAATACACTTTCAAATTTGTAGCGACAAAATACCTTCGCGGTTTGAGAGTTAAGGCTAGCAGTGCTGTACACTTTAATGCGTGCGTAACAAACAACAACAGATAATAAAAGCGTGTTTTGGCGACCTCATTATTAAAATGTCGATGACTTCAGTCAAAATACTGTACCTATTTTGTAAAGACCACTGTTTATTTTATAAAATATTCTGCACCTATTCTGCAAAGACAACTGTATGTCTCTTCTAAAATACTGTATCTATTTTTAAAGACCGCTTGGTAGAGGTTGGACAAAACATAATCAAGTTAATGCATTTATAAACTGGACCATGTCAGCATATTTTACTGAAATTATATTAAGTAGAATCCACACCACAAAATAATGCAATAAATAGAGGGATTCTACTAAAGCATTGTTAAAGAAATAATTAAATCCATAGTGCATATTTTATCGCGTAACGAATATTACAAAATAATATTGTATCAGCTGCCGAATAGTCAACAAAAGTCAGAAACGCAAACGTAAAAGTTATGTAGTTTATGTTGTAATATTTGTACATACAAAATTTATTACTAAAGCAAATGATTCCTTTTAGATTTTAGAAGAATGTTTTACCATTTAGGTAGTTTGAACTACGATCATATGAAAAGCGATTGGGTAACACGTTAGTCCTGGATTATTATACGAACGCAGCGGTACTGAGCAGTACGGATTTGGATAATCCCAAGCTCGGTAATTTCAAACAGGTAGGCTAGGGGCTACCCTCACAATAAGGGGTTACGCAAATAATCCACCACCGTGTCCAAGTGCGGATTGTCAAACTTCAAACACCTTCGATAATATTATAGACAACACTCATGTATGCAGGTTTTCTCACGATGGTTTTTACCGAAGCAAGTTAATTAATTTGTAATATGCGTATAAATAAAAAAGAGGTGCGTGTTTTGCGGCGTTACGGAACGTCATTGCAATTCCTAATACATTCATAACTACAAGAATCTACGTCATAACACTTAACATTGATTGGTGCAAATTTAAAACATTTTGAAAAATGAAAAGTCCCTTTATACCTACCTACGTTTGAATTATACATATAACGCAATCCACGCATTCCAATGCGCGGACCATACGAACTAGATTTTTTGATATTGTAAATTAATCATCGTCTGTAGTGACGTTTCAAACTCGAAACAAACTGTAATTGTAGTAAGTACCATCTGAAGTCCCCGTACCCGCCGAAACAGCGTATATTCGGACTTTTTCATGCAAAATAGCTACGTTTAGCCTACTAAGATGTCACTGCTATGCTTAAACATTGATTTTATTTCCTAAATATCATATAAACTGCAAACAATAAAAAAATGTAGGTAGTCTTACACAAGCTGCTTCGAGCATACGACAATGTTGGCCCTGGCTTGCGCATACCGTGCAGCCAGTTTTTCACATTTCGAACACTATCGTAGTATAGGATTTAAGAACTTTACATGTGGAACGGGAGGCGCAAAACTTTACACTTTATTACAATCCCGTTATGCTGAAAATTATAATACCCTTGGGAAGAAAATAATCTGCCCGTAACTTTCAACTTATGGTTCTACCTCGAACATTTTTAAAGGCGTAGAGGTAAAAAGTTTTATGTGACTTAGAGAGTAAAGACAAAAGAATAGTTGTGTCATTTTTCCAGGACCATATCGAAGTTAGTCGTCTTCCTAAACAATAGCTAAATCCCAATTACTCAATTTATCAGTTAGCCACCAGGTTTTGAGAATTGAAACGGATTTTGGTGCGGGGTGTCAAAAGGGTCACGATTCCTGTATAACTCAATAAACACTTCCTTGGTGGGTGACGTTTGATCTTAATGGAATTATTGTAATCCATGTTAGGTCCCGTATTTTAATCAGTCAAAATATAAAATTTCCATGATTACTTTTGTAGATATATCTGTTCCTCTTTACAAAGTTTACACACATATATCCTGCAGTAGATATCCACGTGTTGCGGGTGGCATATACGTATACAAATATGACATCACAACAACCATGACCTGAGAACAAACATAAATTTCTGTCCCAGCTGCAATCGATCCCGGTGCCACTGGCTTGGTAGACAGGATCGCTGCCAACAGGGCTCAGGGATCGTAACGTAACGTAATTTTACTTGTACGTAACTGCAGTCCACGGCACGGCCATTTCTATCACATATAATAATACTTACAAATACACTCATGCAAAAAAAGTTAGAGGATACTGCTCATTGATCTGTATAAAATTTTGCAAGCAAGTCTCCGCAACACTAATAGAAATAATAATACACAGATCCATAAAATATTAAATATAATTGCATTATATATCATAAACCATAACAATAAACATTACAATGTATGCTACTCTCAAAGCGCAAATTCCATTCCCACTTGACAAATTTGTTACAAACAGTAATCATAAAAAAGTTTGCATTGGGGAATGCCCTTGAGACGGCATTAGATAAGTAGGAAGTAGGATAACAAGAAACCTTGTTGTGACATTCAATATAACTTGAGGGCTCATATTTCTCGTAACTGCTCATTAAAAGTTTGAATAGCTGTTTATAACTAAATGCCTTTTTTTACGTGGATTGTTGCGTAACGAATATTCTTATGATTTATATCAGTTATAATTGTCGTTGAACTTACATGTCGCATCTACCAGGTAATCACAAAAGACTATGAAGTTTAATTTCCGTCGCTGCAATGAATTGAACATACCTATTACCGCTGTCTCTGCTGTCAATTCTTATGTGACGCTATCTCAATTAAGAGGTCTACGTGTGGGTTATCAACGCCCCTAGTGTAACGGTGTCACGGACTTACGAGCGGCGGCGAGCACTACCATCACGTTTTGCCATGTTTCCATTAAAAAAATATATAAACAGGTTGTTAATTTCAATGATATATTTTGTTATTGCTAACAAAAGTAAAAAACCAGTGTGTCTACACTTTAAAAGTAAAGTTGTAAAGGCTTATCACGACTACAAAGTAAAAAGTAATGTACCTCGTACAGAATTACTGTGAATATATTTCATACGGTACACACAACAACAAAATACTATAATACATATCTATACTAATATTATAAAGAGGAAAGCTTTGTATTTTTGTGTGTTTGTAACGAATAAACTCAAAAACTTCAGTAGTTCAGTAAAAACTTCAGTAACGTGAACCAAGGTGTAAAAATGTAAATACAGGAATGTAAAAAAATAAGTTCAAGTAAAAAAAATAAACCCATCACAAGTAAATAACTTGAGTACTTAAAACAAAAAAGGACAAATTTAATAAAAATGTATATGTTATAAAAAAAGAAGAAGAAAAAAATACATACCTGCATGTCCTTTATAAAGATAAAATTATAAATATATCTCAAAATTTTTAAAAATAAAAGTGCAACTATGCGAAACCAGGGCGGGCCGTTAGTATTAAAAATAAATATTATACATGAAAACAGAAAATTGGAAAAACATAGTCTCTTCAATCTGTTTACGTTAAACGATTGTTTGATTTTTAAGTTATCACTGTCATTATGGATTTAAGACTAAAAAGAAATGAAGTACTCATGGCCTGCGTCAACTAAAAGTGATCAACTGAGTTAAGCAACTTCCGACGCGATTGGAAATTGAATAGGCGACCACTGTTGGCACTTCGAAGGGCAACAACTTAAGCCGTTTGTTTTGTCATTGTCATGGTTACAGTTGTTATAGTTAGATAGCATTAACTGTCATATAGAAAGGCTTCGGGTGGCATAAGCATTCCCGTTATAAATGACATTGACCATTCTACGAGTTTAGGCCTACTATAAGCCACTAAAAAATGCAGCCATGCTGAAAGAATAGAAAATGACATATTTACTTATAGGTGCTTAGAGTAACATAAAAAGGCATATACTTTTTTCGGGTAAAACTATTAGGTAACATAATCTTTAAGCACTTCATTTCTAATATCGTGATGATGAATGACGAGAATTTAGATGTTAATTTATTATACTGTTCACAAATGAATAGATGAACTAAGTACCACTGACATATACCTAATATTATCTAACGTGTGGTATGGATGTGCGGAATATGGTTTAATGATATAACTCATTAAACTAGTCAACATATTGTTAATACTGTTAATGGAATATAAACTGATATTTTATATTTTAAATTGATATAAACAAGGAAAGAAATTTTTAGTAGTAGGCATTTTGCTTCTAAATTTAATTGTGAAATGTTCTTCACATTTTCTTACGAGGTTTATTCTTAGGTTAGATCCCCGCATTACATGGTACATGGACGGCATTGTTCATTTAACAGTGGGGTATCTGTTTTTATACTGGCTACTAACATAAAAAAGAAGAAATATTAATAATTTATTTAATAAGTAATGTTTAATGTTTAATGAGTTGACTTAAATTTTATAAATATGATGAGAATTTGACAATTTGACAATTTATATTTACTAATAATATCAGATTAAACATTTAATTTACATTGTATAATAAACTAATTGATATGATTTAGATATACTGTTACTGATTTGTTATGTAGTTTACTGAACAAAACTGTTATTGACTGCGCTCCCTATCTTTGCGACGCCCCGTCAGGGTGTCACATTTTATTATGTATGTACCTACCTATATGATAACATGTGTTATGTGCAATGGAAAAAAAAATGTACTTAGCATATGCCATATTTCAACTTAACACTGGCTTTCAATACGACCTGGTTAGAGGCAACGTGCACTGTCTTTAAAAAGCTTTAGTATGACACAGCAAGAACAAAAAGGTCAGTTAAAATAAGATTGGCTACTAAAGGAGATCGGTTTTTTTATTATTTACTAGATTATAATTTAAATCTAAGAAGGTGAGTCGCTAAAACTAACAGCACTTCAAGTGCACTGCAAGTGCAAATGATTAATATCAATATTAATTGGCCTACATACAATACTATATCCAAACAAACGAAAATTAAGCGCTATTTAAATCATGTTACGGTTTTGTCCGAAATCAGTATTCCTCGCGAAATCACCGTCTAATGGAAACACCACACGTCAGTCATACGTGACAGTACGCGATTATCTACAAAATTAACTAACAGAATTGAATAATTAAGGCAAATCAACGACACAGTTGTAATTACGCTGTAGGTTTGTTCGCGTCTAAATTCAATTATTTACTAGAATTGATTTAATAAATACGATTTAATAATACGTATAACACCTTTAATTTTTTATAATTATTTACATTTTGAAAATTTTACTTTTGAACCAAATACCCACAAATACCGAGTAAATAAGTCACGTAAGAATGTAATAATCGTTTTAGGGAAAAAAACAGGATAAAATTACATGGAAACAGGGACATTTTTATTAAATGTCATTTTAAATCGATACTAACCTTAGACTGGTATTTCTCGCAGATGCTTCTTTTTTACGCCTTATAAGAGATTACTTATATAAGCGTGGTAGGTATATTGTGTTACGAAGCAAATCTGTATGTTATAATATAATATTTGAACTTGAAAACAATAATACCTACAGTATAAATTCTATATGTTGAAAAGCAACAGCAACTCACGGCGCTATTGATTCCGTCACCTAAAATAAACCCGCTTAATTTAATTAAGAGAAGATTAAGTTCCTACAGATTATGCGGGCTCGTACAACGTGACCTCGTTCACCTGATTATTATTTTGGTTTATACGTCGAAACACAAGTATCAACAGTCGACGAAGCTATAGAAACGAGAATATTAACATGCCGTTACCAATTCCCAGCCAAATACGTCGAAGTGCATTTGTTCACAAAGTTACCGCGTTCGGATGATCCCTGCGCTTAGCGATACAAATTGCATGGTTCTCCCAAACTGAGCCACAACTCAATAAAACATACCAATCAGACGGGAGATGCCGAACATCATTGAAAACAGTCGAAATTGAGGCATATAAACGCAATGGTAAGAACGAGAATCAGCTGAACTGGTTAAGCAAAGTCAAGTTCGTTTTTCAACGTACATCAAATGCTCAATGAATGCTCAAACCGGTCGGCTTGCACGGTTCCGCTGCATCGGCATATGGAAGGTGTCCCGAGGGTGGCGCGAATGTCACACTATTCCGACCCAACTCAATTACCTTTTCCAATGGTAAACAGTTTAAAGCAGAACATTTCGAAACCCATTGCCAAGTCAAATTTCGTGATTATACTCAGCATTGAATAAAACGTCCATGAATTAACTCCTCCTTGTACCAAACTGAATAAGTAATTCAAGCTTTTACTTAAGAATGCGTTGCTTTTAAGTGTTTTAGTAATTAAACTTTATTTATTAAATCTTCGTAAAGAATACTTTAAACATAAGTTATAGTTATACCTTTTCATAACCAAAAATATAAGCATACTAGTGATTAAATATAACTGTATTTATTCGATGTTTTTGCATTCTTTGACATCTCTGAAAATAAATTATTTGGGGTTAGATGAAATAACCTTAAAGAAAAATTTAGTAATTCATAATTTATTTCAAAACTAGTTTACACTACACTTTGAGAAGATATTATAAGTTCGAAATTGCATTATTTTATATAAAAGCGATAGATGATACTTATAAAATTTAATAAGAAGCATTTTGTGGAAATTCCAAGTGCATCAAATAAAACGGCGTATCAAATAACTGATTGACCAATTTGTATATATTAGAAAATGGAAACGTTAGGTAAGTGATCGTACCCAGGTCTAACGTCTTGCTTCCCGCTGGTAGTATAACGTCGTTTCCCCATTGCCGGAATTTTCCCGAACATTCCGATACAAATACTCGGCCGAAGTTTTGCCTTGTTGTGTAGTGCCCTCGCTACATCATCGGGCAATGTAGTAAATATATTTTTTAATATTTATAGCCTTCATGTCTAAAAATAAACTGATCATTTATATTTACCTACGAGTATGTAATATACTGAAAAAGAATAAATGTTTTATACAAAAATATTAAGTAAAAAACCAACTCAATTTTAATAATGGGTTTAAAATAGGTAACCTGCGAAACTAAAGAAACAAATAATAAGAAATAATAATGTATGATATGTTTGACGAAGCAAATAGGATTATAATGTATTCGTATATATAAAAATATTAAAAATCTAGTTTCAGGATATTGAAAATATTGACTGTGAACCCTAAAAATACTGTGTACAACAACCATCGCCAGAATCTCGAAGCAAATTAGAAATTATAAAGTCCTCCAACTTAAAATTTAGTCATTGATTTGTTTAAGAAATCTCTGTTTAACTTTTCAAATCATTGCTTAACATTTCAAAGACTTTAAGCTGAGTTTACCGCAGTTTGTTAAATTTGCTTTTAGAGGTTTGCTGAGTAAGTAATGATAACCAATGGGTTTAGTTAATAACCAAACTTAAATGAAAGCGCCGGATGTATTTCTTCATTTACATTTTTAATAATAGTTATTTTAAATTTACTTTGTAATATTTTCTATTCAAGTAGACAGACTTTAAGAAATATGTATATAAGATGTTCCAGTCATATTACAATAAGAAAAAATATGTAATATGCTATTGTAAAAGTTTAACGTGACCGAATTTGGAATATCTGAAGCGTTTGGAAATTGCTGTGTAGTAAACCTAACTCAAACTGAATTTTAATTAAGTAACTAAACATTTTTCTATATTTCCTGGATATCAGTCTGCCAGTTCTCGCATCACGCTGAAACTACTGAAAAGAATAAAACACTTACTCCAGCTCAACGTTTGATATTTTTTATCCCGGAACGGTCTCACTGAATTAGGTAGAATAATTTTGTTATGTAAATTCCCTTGTTCAAATTCAGAATTGATTAAATATTTATATTGGTATTTTATCTATACTTTGACTCGAGTTAACAATCGTTTGAAAGATTTTTACGGCTATTTAGATAAATAAATTATTTATGTAACTAACAAGATCATGAAAGCTAGAATAGACGAAACAGAGATTTATAAACATGAATTAGTTATGTTATGTTTCGGAGTTTATATTAACACAATACTGCAAGTTATTTACATTGCGGGTATCACACTGAAAAGCATAACGTTCAAATTAACTACTGCTAGTTTGCGTCATATCAATCTAGATCTTTGATAACAAAATTGTTACAGTTTAATCTCAAAATTAGTGTTAAGGGAAAGCCCACCACGGTGGTCAAGTATGATAATTCCCAGGTTACCCCACGCTATTATTCTTCATCGAAGCATAATTTAGTGTTATCTGTAAACACGACGAAATACATTAATATTGGACATCATTAACAGCAGTAACGACCCTGTATTTTTTAACATATCCTTAATTTTTAAAAGACCAAAACGCTGTACAAATATACGCTACAACATTACTATTTATTATTAGGTAAGAACAAAGTTACTCCCGAAGACCATATACCGAAAATATTTATCATAACTAATGCCAGACACGTTTCAAGAGATATGTTTCGAAAAACCCCGTTTGATAACTTTAGAACACATTTGGAATGAAAACTTCCACATTAAAACTCCAGTATATTTGAAGATAACAGTGTACAGGTGTTTGTTTTATAAATATGAAGAATCATTAACCAACGATGCACTTGTAGATCTCAGCTGCCAAAGGTAACAAAGTAATAAATTCATTTATAGGAAATATTAAAAATACAATATGGAAGTCTGTGGACGGCAGCGACCACTTACGATTTAGTTAATGCGCTGGTGTACCAGCTATCAATATAATAAATAGTTTCAATACTTATAGCGATTGAAGCCCTTGTTACTGAGAACAAAGTTATTAATGTGGCGTGTTACTTAAACACGCACACGTACACATATGCACAAACATATGCTTTTCTACGGAAACAGGACGATTTCTATAATTATGATGAGATATAGACAATATATAGAGATATAGATAGACAAATTATAAAAAATATGCCAAGGTACATTTGCATCAGACAGTGATCTCTAAGTGATAGCATATCAGAGGCAAAAGACAAATTATAGAAAATACTTAGCCTGGCCATAAATACTGTTACAATTAAAAATAAACAAAATATTACTTTTGAATTTGGAATCTGTAATTTTTATTCGATTGTTCATTGTGTTTTCTTATTTTCGCGTTTATATATTGTAAAATATTTTGTGATATTAAAATAGAGTGGGGAGATAAAAAGAAACGAATCGCTGTGATTACATTATATAAAGGAGTTATGGAGCCAAATACAATTTTTAAAATCCTCCATACGTTTACATAGTCAAATGTTTGTGTACCGGACTATTGATAGGTACAATGAAACCTCCTCTGTTTGTGACAGAAAAATATCTGGCCATCCACGTAGTGTTGGTACTAAAAAGGCTATCAAAGCAGTAAGGGAAAGAATTCGAAAACCTCCTATCCGAAAGCAGAAGATTTTATCTCGGGAGATGAAGATAGCGCCTAGAACCATGTCGCATATATTAAAAGATGACTTAGGACTTGCAGCCTATAAGAGATGCACAGGTAGTTTTTTTTATGCCTTAGGCATGCAAACGAGCAGACGGGTCATCTGATGGTAAGTGTTCACCGCCGCCCATGGACACTAGCAAAACCAGGGGCGTCACCAATGCGTTGTCGGCTTCGAAGGAAATGATAGACCCGCTTCTTGAAGGATCCCATGTCATAGTTTGGAGAAAACACCGATGCAGGAAGTCCGTTCCACATTTTACACTTGCGTGGTAGAAAGCTAAAACTGATAATTAAAAAAAGAATAGGATGGTAAAATCAAAACAACTACTTAAGCGGTACGCAAAGGGAGGTCACAGAAAAAAATTGTTTACGAATTAAATTTTTTTTTCAATTGAACAATATTTAACAAACAAAATGACCGTATTTATGTATGCTGAACGCTCTATAGAAGCTTCCCAATCTAGTCCTGATCTTAATCTACTGAATTATGATTTATGGTCAGATTTAGAGAGTAAGGCTTGCTCTAAACGCCGTGATAATTTGGAGTTCCTAAAACAATCCATACGATTGGCAGTGAAGAATTTTCCCATAGAAAGAGTGCGTGCTGGTTTTGAAAACTGGCCTCAACGTTTAATATATTTTTAAGGTTTTTATATTATTGTATTAATTTAACTAACACACTGTAATAGTAATAAACGTTACACACAATAAAAAAATGCTGTTTATCTTTGTAAAAATATTTATGACAAGACTAAGTACGTTATTGTAGTCTCTATTAAATTGCCAACTCCATAACAATATAAAAAATCATTAAGTGTATATCGATGGTTGTGTATAAGTGTTTAATAAATTATTTTTTGTATCATAGTATGGTAGTTTTCGTCTTTAGAATTTGTAAAATATCGAATGGTACTAATAAATAAGTACTAAATAAATAAGACGACGACCCCGCAGCCCAGTTGATAGTTAACCTGCCTGTCGAGCAAGGAATCTCGGATTCGATTTTCGGTGTTTAAGATGTCTAATTTGTGTCTGTGGATTCTTTCGGTATTTGGATGGGTGACCGTTAGTAGTGAAATTTTATGAGCGCTTCCGTGCTTCGGAGGACATGGTGAGCCGTCGATACAGGTTATTATCATTGGAAACCATAAAACCACATTGGAGGTCCTTAGACGACCTATGATACGTTCCACACTTGAATTGTGCAATAAGCCCTCAACCAATTCGCACTAAAGCAACTGTTTAGACTTCAAAATTTATAATAAAAGACTGACGATGAAGAGATGAAGATGCATTAATTTCCTACAGCTCACTGACACAAACACGTACACACTAAAATTATTATATTTCATGCTTCGTCATCGAGATTACCTTATAAACACACGCGTAGCACATACCATTCAACACTATTTTGAGAATTTTTATTCCACCTACTTTATTTTTGTGGGTAGTATTTAGTCCTTTACCTTATCCCTGAGCTCGCCATTCGTCCGCATTCGCTTTTTAGTGCTCGGCCATTCTACACGCGCTCGCAAAAAGTAAAAATGCCTCAAAGAAAAAGTGATGATTGTGGTCGAATTAAAATTAGAAGATTAGAGAAGAAATTAAACCGAAGACGACGCTACTCGCATAATCGATATTACCCTGAAGAATCGGATTCATCGGCAGCATCACGTTCTAATCATCGTTCGCCAGAGTCTCTAGGTTAGTACTAGTATAATAACCATGTTACTGATCCTATTGTGAACTTTCGTTTTGCTGAAACATAGGTTTTTCCCCATCAAACAGCACGATAGGACTATTTTAGGATGCCCATCAAAATTGTTTGCGGACAGTACGTGTTATCAAAACTAGGGACTGTCTCTTACAAAATCTTTACTCTAAAAGTGCTTCTACTTATTCCGTCTTACATATGAATAAACAGACCAGTGCAACAGGACCACAACGGTGCCTACCATAATTGTTTGCGGACAGTACGTGTTGTCATAACTGGGGACTGTTCTTTACAATTCAATACCGATGGATTGTTTTATGCGGGACTTGATGTCATCTTTACAAAAAATGAAGTAATTGAGGGCAACAACGAAGAGCTTATGGTAGATTTGGATTCGCCTGTCTTTCCTGAGATACAGGCAGACGAAATACTGTCACAACTATCCCCGGAACCAGAACAGGAACCAGTCCCTGGTCCTTCTGGTACTGTGTTTATTCCATCGGTAGTGGTAGTCTCTTCAAGCACGATAAACTCGTCGGCTGCTACAGATTCTCCTCCAACCGTAACAGACGAATTAGCGAATTGCTGACTATTCTTGGTGCGGATCCCTCGATAGAAAAAACATATGGTAAAGACATACAAAAAAAAATGGCATTCCGACTACAACACTAGACTACAGAGGGAAAAATATTTAACACCGGGAAACTGCAAGCTAACAGATGCACCCGAACTGAATGCAGAAATTAAAGTAGCATTTTCAGACGAGAATGCTAAACGCGATAAATCTCTGGCACTAAAACAACAACAAGTGATCTCGGTCATTAGTTGTTTAGGAGAAGCCATCACACTCTTACTTTCAGAAAAAGAAAAAAATACCAACCTGATTAAAGTTGTAACTGATGCTGCTCATATCATGTCAGATTGCCATAAGGCTTTTTCGACGACTAGGAAAACCTTCTTACTTGGGGCGTTAAAAAAGAAGTTGGAGACCAGCTGCGAAATACAAAAGTTGACCAATTTCTGTTTGTCGATTAATTAGCTGTAACATTGAAATCAGCGAAAGCTATAAATAAATCGGAATCAGACCTGAAAATGATAGCACCTAAATTACAAAATAAAAAGCCAATACACAATTCAGCAAATTCATCAAAGAATTTAAACTGGAAGGGTCAGGGTCCGGTTCGCAGACTGATAAGCCCACCGAGGACAAAAGAGCCTACAATGACCTCGATTCGCAGTCAGCTAGTCGACTCCTCGAAGCAGTCGCAGCATCCGCATCCGAGGTCAACCTACAGTCGTTAAGGTACAGCTAGTTAAGGTAAAACCGGCGGGACGTTTACCAAATTTCTTTAAGCAGTGGTCGATGATCACTAGAGATACTGTGATTCTTTCGTACAATAAAGGTTATAAAATACCATTTTCTCGAATACCCAATCAAAAGATACTTCCTAATAGTCAAAAATATTTTAAAAAAGAAAAGACACAGTTCATTAACGCAATTGAAAATTTGATACAACTCGGTGCTATTTCTAAATGTCAGCATTCATATAATTTGGATAGAACTACGATTAGAGGTAAGTTCGTTTATTCTGTAAATATTTATTACCTTCTCTTAAACACAAGCAGCCTTGATGCAACATCGAGGCTCGTATTAAGTCTTGTTCAAGTTCTAACAAACGTAAGGTTGTCTTAAAAGTAGACAGCCGTGGCCCCAACGACGAATACATGGCATTATATACGAACATACGACATGATATCATCGTTTTCACGATCGCATCATCAAACAATCTTTCTTGTTAGCAACGAGCCTCACTAAATCTATTTGCGTATAAAGGTCTGCACATGTTAATTTGAATTGTTATGTTAAAATTCTATATAATTTTACAAGTTTTATCAACCAGCTGCACATGATCTGTATTGAAATTCAAAATTAGTATAGATCTGCTGCGAACGACTATGTCATGAAGCATGATGTCACCATAACAGCGATCGCGTCATCACACATTTTTTATGTAAGGTATGTGTCAAAAGGAATTTATTTCTATATTTGCACATATGCGTTTACAATAGGATGTTAGAAGTTCTATCCCAAACAACAAGTGGTCGGTATTTTACTCGAGAACATTGACAATGGTAATTTATATCTATTTTTTTTTTGTCATTTCTTACACGTTATACTCGTACTCTAGGTCTTCTAACTTCGCTTTGTTTCCAAGTTATTAAAGAATGTAAATGAACAAGATACATATATATAATAAAACCAAACTGATTTACAAAAGTACGTTCTCTAGTTGTGTATATTTTTTAAAATAATATTAAATAAACAGCAACAGTAGAATTATACTTTAATTAATTCTGTAGAATAAAAATAAAGTAAAATTTAAATTGTACCAGCCCTATTCATAACGCGGAAGATACTCATCGCTTACCCAATACAGACTTCGTTTAACCGCACGCAATCATTGATCGTGCAGATTTATCACTAGGTCAAGCCATCGTTAATTTATACTGGCTTCTATGACTTTTGTCTTACAAGAATTTTATCTTATTTGCCGCAGCTGTCCATGCGCGAACGTCTTATCTATAGATATGTTTGTACAATACAATACAAGATTACATCACAATACAAAAATGATATATACAAAACTACATATTTCATAATTTACGATTGTTTTATATATAAAGTATTTTACATATACAAAATTAGAGAGATAGAGAGATCAAAAATATTTAAAGGAATATTATTATAAACAACTACCAGCTTTTCTGTGCCGCAGTTTTTTAACTGATTCCAAAATGTGCATCCATCGTAAGGTACCACAGGAAACACACACACACACACATACACACACACCATGCACACACTCACCTTTCATATATGTGTATTTTATGCGTTGTTACCTACTTTACTACTTCCGAGCGTGAGGCGCTAATGGCTTTAACACAGGTGCGTCCTAGCTTAGACATTAGTTGCATCACAGAGATTGTGAATAAATAAATGATAAGTTAAGCATAAGATTACATGTGTAAAATATCTTTGTTACACTTCAATAAACCATGTGTAGAATCAAGTTTCATTTTTTATTTATTTATAAGGTTTTAGATGCAAAGAATGTGTTCGTTGTACAGATTAACTATGGGGCTATTATTGTTACGCCTTTATTAAAAATAGTCTCGATTGAAATTCGACCACAATCATTAAATAACGTTTATTTTACAATTTTCTTTATCGGTAACAATAACAAAGCTCGGACATTGCTACCAAATAAAACAAAAGAAAAAATCTGTTAACAAACAAAACAGAAAATGCTACTGAACCATTTTGTGTTTGGTTTTTTATATGCTGATGCTAATTGACTATGATATTACAACGAGGTTATGTGGCATATGCCTTCTGTTAAAGATCCACTGGCATATTTTTATCCAATTTGATCCAAACGATACTTGTGAATGGTACCTTTACCGACCTGGTAAGCTACCACCCTCTTTCTAGATACAACTATAAAATACTTTTAACATAAGAGAAAAGCAATAAACGGGTTCTCTTTTTACTTCTGCTTGGCTACACGCCGAAGCTTTTGACATTACAGAAGAACGTGGGAATTGGTTACCACACCGTTCATATCGTTTGTTTGTTCGTCAACTTTTTAATAAAAAATGTTTGAATCACAATCAAAACCCTTCGAATAAAGTTATAGCGAAATTTCAATTCCATTCTTTTAATTAAGTAATTACAGAATTTAAAATTACTTTTTATTGTTTAACCAAATAAATCTGAATTTAATAAGTCTTTTTATCAGTTAACATCGTCATCAGATTGCCACCAAAAATCAAATTAATTGAAAATAAACACGAAACATTTAAATCCTCTTTAGATCGTAAGCGCGATCGTTATTATAGAACAATAAAATAGATTCATAGTTCTAAATCTAAACAGTCGAGGCGATGTTCAGTAGATTCCTTGTTGAATAATACCAGTTTTCCTCGATAAAATAAATCACTTGGTCTAGAAGTCGATAAAAAATATTGTTAAGCGTCTTATTAATAACAAGCAAACAAATTCTGATAATCCTATTAAATTTTGCCTTCTAAGTGCCCGATCTTCAGTCAAAAACGGCGATATTAGCGTTTAAATACGCCGCGCCGCCGTGGTGGAATAACGAACCCACGGTATTAGAAACCACCTTTAATAAAATCACAGCTTTTTTTATTTTTTGAGACTTTTCATATTTGATATTTCATTAAAAATATACCGACAGCATAGTTCTCTCGCAGTTCTATCTTTAATACAACGAAGTCTGTAAAAACGCATTCTTATACTCGAATTTATAGCTTAAAATATATTTTGAAGAAGCTCAATGTGTTATAAGTAATAAACATTAATAAAGAACTTTTAAAAAACAAGATGTAATATTTAGATACCCAAATACAATATTATATTTATCACATAAGCAACAAGTTAAGTAAAAAATATGGTATAAAAATATTTTTATAGAGTTTATCGTATCGTATTTTATAATTAATATTTGCATCGTATATATCTTTTATCAATCAAACATCTGAAAATATTCTTTAAATTACTTTTCTAATTTTTATCGTCAATAAACAACACAACAAAACAGCTATAACATAGAATATGCACCTTATTGCTCTTAACTTGAAAGTGTGAAATGTATCGTCTCTTTATCTGCATTTCGTCGGAGTCGTCAAATACACGAAGAAAATATTTATCAGGTGCTTCTATCAAGAATATGTTTACTTAAATAACATGCATATTCAACCCAAAAACGCTTTTTTACATATGACAGCTTTTGCGCAATCGTTACGTTTATTATAAAGTAGCAAACTGCCTTCGCTTTGCTTCAGAAAAGTTTAAGGACTGGGTTTTTTTTCGTTCTGCGATTAGAAATACTTACTATATGTATGTATTTATAAGTTTTTTATTTATAGACTGATTGAAATGAAACGAACTTTAAATATTAAGTGATACTTACTGCAATACATCAAACGTAACGAAGTCGGTTAAGCCGTTTCTGAGATTAGCATGCACAAATACACAGGCAAACAAACAAAAATTCTAACAACTATTGTTTTGGTTTCTATTGCGTTAATAAAGGCCCCTAATAATTGTTTTTCTCATATATCCTTCATATACAAAAAGCAATCACTTAAAAATTTATTATAGGTTTAAATAATTATATTATTATAACCTTGATAATAAAAATATCGCATATAATTATAAAAAATAAAAAATTTTGTATATCACTAAAATATGCAAATTTCCTAGCGCTTTCGTGAAAACCTTCAATTGAAACTAAAATATCTAATCGTCAATTGATGTCATCGGCTTTGATTAACAAATGAATCTATTTCTTATATGACCGCCTTCAAAAAATCCATTACAACTGGTTTCAACTGGTCATGAACAGTATAATGTATGTACATTGCATCTTTATTATAACGACACTCGGTAAACGTATTATGTATTGCCCTATACTGAACATGACGTCATCTAAAATACTAACGCAGAGAAACAAAATTGTCTGAGGAATATTAATAAAGTAGACTCACTATAATAAATTGATAACATTCGGGTAATTTTAATGACACAAATCATGATATTATTGTAATTATGAATTCTCAGGGTTAATATAAAATGCAAATGAATTATTTAAGGCGCTTTGAGTTAGAAGATCGAAATATGAAAATTGTTTTCTTAATAATTACAGCCTTTATTTTGGTAAATTATAAATACACTTTCGCCTATTATTCAGTAGATTGTTTAGTAGATTGAGGCCTCATTGCCTTATACTTCGTACTGTTTGGTCTAAACTCTCCAACATATTTTAAAGAACGCCTTAAATTCATGCATCTTGCATGATACACGTATTCTTGGTACTAACTATAACCCGCCCACATTTATTCCTAGGTGTTGTTCAATGATCTATTGTTAAGTCCTTAACTACAACAACTATACGGTTTTTGAACTCGAACTTTAGACACGTTTAAGTAAACTAGAGTTATTTGAATTTAATAAGTAAATTATGTATATATATAAATTAACAGACTAATTGTAACTATTTTAGGTTCAAAAACTAGATTTAGAAGAAACCAAAGGTACCAATTCTACTGTAAATATTTTTTTAATAATTTTACTGTCACAGAATTAATATCGTTACGGGTTTATCCATGTCAACGGGTCATTGCATCAGCATAAATCGACCATGCATACCGTAATAAAATAATCTCGTATGAATGAACTGACATCCTGTTCAGTAGTTTATTTGTACTTAGCAAATACTAAGATTATTGTATACATTTCTTGAAAGACAATGTATGTCTCACAATCTTATTGCAAATATCATATCATCAATATGGATTGTCAATGTTATGTTATGTTTTATTGTTTACGTCATCCTAAACTATAACTAAGCTTAAAGCTAGGATCAGGCTCCTCTTAGAATAGAAAAGAGTTAAAACAGAAGTGTTAACTGGCCAATTTCCCATTGACATGGGACATCAGATTAGACTTTAATAACATGAAGTAGAGTCGATATGCACCACCGGTTTCCTCACGATATTTTCCTTTACCGAAGGAAGTATTCATTAATAAGCACACAGTCCTTTTGGGATTGCCTGTTAGATCAGTTCAAGAATGTAGATCAGTAGTGTATGAGCTATAACGTTCTTGGCTCCCAAAGGGTGTTCAAAGGCTTTCAAAACCTCATAAATTGTTTGGGAAAAACTAGTGGGTAGTAGAGTCCAAGTGTTATTTTGTTTTGTCGTTGAATTTTTGAGCTCAACGACGAACTAACCAACAAACACGATGAAGCGCAGTAAAAACTAGCTGTCAAGATATTTAATATCTCGGCTAATGTTGAGTTCGTTTACTTTTTGCTTTTTCCAGCAACACTGATATCGTTCAATTATTTTCTATCACAACATTAGCAATATTGCACATAATAAATTATGTATAAATATTTTCTGTGTAATTCTACAGCCTTGGCCAAAAGTATTAGGCACCCCCAATAAAGTTACTGCACATCTGTGCTAGGTGAACAACGAGTAATATTCTTTTTTTAAAGGATTACCGGTATAATGACACGCTATGTAAAACAAATGGGTCGCATATTTGGTGGTCATAAAACATCTGGTGCATCAATAATAAAATATTCGTTTTTTCTTGGTCGTTTATTTGTAATATTCGGTCAGTCTGCATTTGGAAATCATAGTGTAAAGATCGTACATTTGTGGTTTCGTGATTAAATTGAAAAAATACTGAACTAAAAATGCCAAAACAATACGAAATTAGTTTCGAAAATCGCTATCGAATTTAGATTATCGAATTAGAATCGAATACGAAATTAGCTATCAAACGGTTTGCGGAGACCGGCACTCACGCAAATAAACCAAAAACCGGCAGAAAACGAGTTACTACAAGCCGTGAGGACAGGAAACTTATCCGTGAGTCTTTGAAAGACAGAAAAAAAACTTCTTCGGAGCTAGCTGCGTCTTTAACTGAAGAGTCCGGAAAGCCGATCAGCGCTCGAACGGCTAGAAGGCGGCTAGTAGAAGCAGGCTTAAAGGGCTGCAAAGCCAGGAAGAAGCCGTGGCTTTCAGAAGCGAACAAAAAAAACGGCTTGATTGGGCTCTGAGACACCAACATTTGACAGAGACGGATTGGTTTAACGTTCTCTGGTCTGACGAATCCAACTTCAAGGTTAGTTTTATTAATTATTTTATTACACAATTACAATGATAAATTTTGTAGTACTCTTCAAATTAAAATGGTATAAACTTTTTTAATGTGTGCTATTTTTTTGTACTTTACAGGTATTTGGAACGCCAGGTGTGACGTTTGTGAGGCGACGGAAAGGCGAAGAATATCACCCAGATTGTGTAGTGCCGACCATAAAACACGGCGGAGGCAGCATTATGATTTGGGGCTGCATGGCTGCGGATGGTGTCGGCGAAATGTTCATATGCGAAGGTCGTATGAATAGTGAAAAGTACATTAATGTACTAGAAACAGCATTAGTGCGACACAAATTCAAATGGCGTTTTATTCCAGCAAGATAATGCGCCTTGCCATAAATCAGCGACCACGATGCGTTGGTTTGCGGATAACAGTATTGACTTGTTGGATTGGCCTGCCCAGACTCCGGATTTGAATCCAATAGAGCATTTATGGGGTGTTTTAAAACGCAAAATCAAAGAGCACAGCATAACATCCAAAGCTACATTAAAAAACGCGTTGGTACAAGAATGGGATGCAATATCCCCAGACGTGTGCCTTAAACTTGTACGCAGCATGCCTCAGAGAGTTGCTGTTGTAATAAAAGCCAAGGGTGGTCCAACAAAATATTAGTTTTTTTAATATTTATTAAGGAAATAAAATTATGAAACAACCAAAACTAGTTTTATTTTTTTTATACCCGAAATATGCAGCAAGTTGTAGGGTGCCTAATACTTTTGGCCAAGGCTGTACTTTATAGTGGTCATCCGTACAAGTTCCGATCGTAACAGACTTTGATTAACTTGCTCGGTAGACTCAAACTATAGGGCTTTCAGCGTTTCAAATTGACCGCATAACTGAGCTAAATCACAACCACAAACACTATTCCAAAACGAGGATAGTAGCAAACTCCTAAATATTAAAGCGAAATATATATTAATTCTGTAAAACATGTACCCTCATACATAAGCAATTTTAAGTTACATGAAGGCCACATCTTGTTTCTGAAAAAACTATAAGAAGGGTTACTTATATAAGTACATTAAATATAATTAAAAATTCCTATCATTAAAATTAACAGACAGCTTTAGTACTCACAATGTTTGTCATATTTCAACAAAGTATTATTTTTATTCAATGTTGTTACCTCACGTGATAAAAATAATGAGGGGTACGAGTTCTCACGACTTTGTATTTTATTCCGATATTTTGACATACTTACATATATCAAGGTTACGATGATACCATTAAGGTACATGTGAAAAATTATATAGAAAATAGTAGATAAATCCCACAAATCTACAAGACAGCTCTGTTAGACTGATTATAAATATAGACTACAGCAAAGAGTTCATTAGTAGTACTTGCGGTTAAATAATAATATCACGACAATCGACAGCTTTGTTAATGAATGGAGCTCCGCGAATGCGCGCGAGGTCATGAGATCGGATCGCTCACCGTATTCTTCCTGAATCGTGTATGGAATGACGAGTAATCTGAGTTTCAATTATATTTGTATGAATATTAATTATCTCGATTTACTATTCAATTTAATATAAAATACAACGCAAGCAAGGCGTTTCGGCTCATATGGAAGGACCGCCTCTGCTGTGGGGGTAATTCATTTAAAGGGGTGGGTGAGATTACTTTATTATTTTTATATAATGCCTATATGACGATGATAAGTAATATGAGTGTCAACCATGGCCATGTATCTCGATTTACTATTCAACATCAACTGATTTTAGTATAGGATCTTGATTTTGACAATATCTTATTCCGTAAGATAGCACGTTCAAAACGTCGGTTTAAATGGATCGCCTATTCTTCTTAATGGAATACAGGAACGATAAATATTTGGATTTTTTTTTACATAAAATAAGTTAATGCTTGACAACAATCCTACCTTATGGTTAGTGGTCATGAAGTCTAAAATGTTGAACGCGCTAACATTGGCCTATTCACTCTTCTCTTGAAGACACCCACACCAAAGTGTCAATCAGAAAAGAGTCATAGATTCGATTTACTACTAGAATTAATATCGAAAGATTGTTGTGTGCTAAAATTTGGTTATGTCCTAAAATCGTCTTTAAAAGATTCAGCGATTCCGCCTGGTTAAAATTTACTTTATAACTAGCAATCTGCCCTCTCTTCACTTCGGAAAAACTACGCCTTACGTTAAGAAATAGTACCTGAATTATTTTAAATTAATTTATAACATTTCTATTTATGGACGGATTGAGATAAAACGAACTTCAAATATTAAGTGATTCTTACTACAATATATTTAGTGAAAACCAAAACGACATTGCTTAAGCCGTTTCTGAGATTAGCGCTCACAAACGCACAGACAAACAGGCAAAAATTCTAATAACAAGTTTTTTGGGTTTTATTGCGTTAAAAAATACCCCTGATAATAGTTTTTTCTCATATATCCTTTATGTACAGAGAGCGATCAGTCATAATTTTATTATATGTATAGATAGATTGTCATACGTTCACTTAAAAGATGTATAGAGAAGTTGCTTTTGCCTTTTCCTCAGTAGTAGGGATTCGCCGGTTCTGACTCGAAGAGTTCAAATCAACTATCAAATCAAAATCAACTATATAGAGGCAAATCCCACCGTTTGTGGCCATCGAAAACTTAAAAAAATAAAAATCAAGTTTGGTGTCAAATCATAGGTTTTCGACTACGCCCGATCGATTGCGCTTATCCGTTTTTTGCTAACTTACGTAGTTCCAAAGATAGCTGGCGCATTCAATTAGCTCCAGTTCGTTATCTAATCACCTCGTTTGGTCATTACTGAACGCACAATGGGTCTTCGCTTTACTTACTTAAAGTTTTTTTAAATATATTTTTATATTATTTTGTAAATTGTAAATACCTGAATAATGTTTT
>PDGT01000035.1:4624-111947 GCA_003671415.1 Megathymus violae
CTCCGTCTTGGATACGGAGACCCTCAGACCCAGCAGAGCAATGCGGTCGACCGCAATCGACGTGCCGGCTTCTGCGAGGCGGGCCGCCTCCTCGAAATTCGTCGCCCGGGCTGTAATGAGGGTGTCGTCTGCATAGCATATCACCCTCAGCCCGGGCGGTAGAGGCGCCCGCAGCAGCCAGTCGAACCCGATGTTCCACAGGGTCGGTCCCAAGACGGAACCCTGTGGAACGCCGCAGCCGACACCACGTCGGTATAGCCGGCCGTCGCCCCCCTCCCAGAGGACCTCTCTGTCCCGGAGGTACGCCTCCAACAGCCGCTGGAGATAGTGGGGCACCCTATGAAACTTAAGTGCCTCCACAACCGTCTCAACAGGCAGGCTGTTGAAGGCGTTCGCTATGTGCAAGTCCGGTAGATGGCATGGTTCCAGTAAAAATTTTGAATACCACGGATAAAAATATTGCACTGTCGAATATTAGTCCTACAGTACATAACCTTAGTGATTATAGTATTTGCTCTTTTGATAAATCAGACAATAGCTCAAATAGAGTAAAAACTTTATTTACTTTATTAAAATTAACCGATCTCAATAGTGAAGAGTCCGAGAGTATAAAAAAGATTTGTGCCAATTTTACGAAGCACCCACTTACACTGTACCACCCTACCATCTTGTGGACTATCACATAATTCCCACGCATCATTTTCTTTGAAACACTGTAGTTCTTCTTGCATGGTCGACATCCACTATTTCTTTTCTGGTCCGTTTAAAACATCATGCAGTGTCAAACCTGCCCCATCATCATAGGTGTCAGCGCTTGTACAAAGATTCGACATACTATATCTCTCTGGTGGTTTCCGTGTTCGTCTGGGTTTGTCCTTGAAATCTTCATTTTCACACTGAAGTGTACTCTCTGAGTCTTCATAATCACTTGGAACATATGTTTTATCATTGTCATCATTATAGGAATAATCATTTTCACTGTTGGAGTTATGTTCAAGACTAGACGTTGATTCAAAACTTGTTACCTTTTGGCCTTGTTGTTCTGGTTTAACCTCATCCACCACTGAAGCAACATTCTGGTCTTGAACTTGAATCATACATTTAGAATTGAATTCTGGCTCAATAATGACCACATCTCTACTTGTAAACACAGTCCTTGTTTCTGGATTATAGACTCTGTATCCCTTTATGTTATCTGGGTATCCTGTTAGAATACATTTCACAAATTTATTATCCCATTTCTTACGCTTTTGTTTAGCAACATGTACCATGACAGTGCTACCAAATATCCTAATATGACCGATATCTGGTTTTGTGCCAGTCCATAGTTCATATGGTGTTCTATTATGGTGGCGCAGCAGCCACAGTTTGATTCTGCAGGTACACTGCCGTATTGGTGGCCTCACCCCAAAACCCTTTTCCCAGGTTTGCATCAAACAGTAGACATCTCGCTTTTTCTACGACTGTGCGATTAAATCTTTCACATTAACCATTTTGTTCCGGGGTGTATGGGTTACTTTTCTGGTGGACAAAACCAGAACTGTTTAGGTAATCTTCAAATTCCTTATTGCAATACTCTAAACCGTTATCGCTTCTTATCACTTTTATTGTTCTTTTTGTTTGATTTTCCACTTGTGCTTTGAATATCTTAAAATACTTCAGAGTCTCATTTTTCTGCTTTAGAAAATAAACAAATTTTATGCGACTGTAATCATCGATAAATAATAAGAAATACCTTGCCTCTCCTATCGATGTAGTCTCCATAGGGCCACAAATGTCTGTGTGCACTTTATTGTGTGCGTGCATTTTATTTAAGTATTCTTTGTTGACATGTCCTAATCTGCGATGCCATGTTACTCCTGACACAGCTGATGCAGCTAAATACTCCTGGGATACCAAGTTTACTTTGTATACCCCATTGACCAATACTGCTGTAGCGACTAACTGTTGCTTTTTTATTGTAAACACAACAGCTTTTATCTGTGAAAGACACACTGTTTCCTTTTTTAATTAGTTGACTGACTGATAGTAGGTTAGTAGTCAGAGACGGTATACAGCATAAGTCTTCTATCACGATGTCGTACTCGCAATCATCAGTTGAAGTCGTTATTTTAACATTGCTAGAACATAATACTGTCATCTTCTCACTATTAGCTACGACAATTCCTTTATTTTGTTCATATCTGGCATTCATAACCCAACTTTCGTTTGCTGTTAGGTGTACACTTGCCCCGGAGTCGATATACCAATCATTTTTGTTGAAATTCGCACTTAAAAATACTGCACTAAATGCGTTTGATTGCATTCTTTCTTTATTTTTCTTATTTGCTGAATTATTTTCGATATTCATGCACTGATTTTTATAATGGCCGACTTGTTTACACCGGTAGCATTTCACCGCCTTGGTGTTTGACTTCGACGGAACAGTAGTACTACAAATATTACAATTTTTCTTGGCCATAGACAAATTATTCTTACTTTGCCTTGCAAGATTTGAATGACTGACGAAAGCACCGTTCATTTCACTCTCGTTGTAATCTACCGACTCCATGTCTAATAATTTTGTCTTGATACTGTCTGCTGTAATGGAAATGCCCGAATGTTCGATTGCCATGAATGTTTGATTGCCAAAACGATCAGGTAATCCAGCCAACAACAATGACCCTGTCCATTGATCATTTATTTCAAATCCCGTTCCACTTAATTTCTGCGCTGTATCGATAATCTGCGTCACATATGACGTCATCGAACTGCAATTATCTCGCCGGATTGAAATCAAATTTCTCAACAGACTTATTCTCCGTGAAAAGCCACTATCATCAAATAATTGCTGTAGTTTATTCCACAATTCTTTCGACGATTTAACGGTTTTGACGTGGACATACAACGACGGGTCGATGGTCATAATCAATTTGGCTTTAGTTTTTTCGTCATCCGCGCCTGCTATTTCTTTTCCTGGTTCTGGCTTGATACAATGCTTCATGCCTTCGAGAACTAAGAAATTTTCTGCAGCGAAACACCACTCCGAATAATTATCGCGTCCCTTTAGTTTCGGCACATTGATAAGGTAGTTAGTAGCCATTTTGACGAACAGTTTCTACACTTATACACTGCGATAATTAATACGATAAGTCAGTTCACAGTCAGCTCAATCGCACTGAATACTGTCTTTTAACACTTGCTTTACTGCAAAATCCTTGTTAAAACGACTCAATACCGCGATGTCATGAGCGTATAGCCCATAACTTAAAATAAAACAACGTTTTCGCATTGACGAGTGGCACAGACTAAATTTTATTTAAAACCATAGAACAAACATGTCTACCGACAATGCACGACAGATGGCAGCACTAGTAACATATTGTGTAGATATTAGACCTTTAACATTTATGGCAAGACTAAGTATTTTTGGAACCTATTTACAAATTATCAAAATTGCTTAAAAATGATGAATTTAATACAGTTTTAATTCGATTTTAAATTCTAAATTTGCACCGACTGGCCACTGCGTGATATTGAAAAAATTCATCATTCTTTTTAAGTGCTCCTTTCGACTGCATTTAGTAACAATTATTTTTAAAAAGCCACCTATATTAGTCGTAAAAACTGGTTCTTTGAAAATAACTTTCTCAAAAGTCAACATTTTCCTAATTTTCTTGCATATTCGAGAGTAGCCCGTCTTGAGCCCGATCCGTTGATATCTTTCGCACCCGGATCCGACGTCAGGAACATCACAAACTTTGTACACCCACCTTCTCGGTTGGCACTTGGTACCTTGACTCGGTACCCAGTTTTGACTTTGCTTTTGTTTTATTCGATAGACTTATCGTTACCGACTTTTGATCACACAGTATTTTATTGCTTATATTAAAATACAATTACAACTTGTTACCTAGACATATCCTAAATATATGACTTGATAGAACTTTTATTAATTATCTTGACTTTGGACTCGAGCAAAGTCGACGCGCGCATAAACCATCGTGCTAAGGCTGGAAAATTGTGACCTGTAAAAAAAATTAAAATGTATATGACATTATGACAGTCATACAATTTTACTCTATTAATTTTTACATTTATTTATTATCATTTTATTCAATTGACTCTAGATAAACCTTAAATATGTTTGGAATCGGCACACCCGCTAAAACACTAGTAAAACCTTGAAAGGGCACGGTACGGCGTAAAATCAGGGACTCCTCAGCAAAGCGTCTGTCGGGTATAAAAAAACAAAAATCTAAAAACTTGCAGGAGAAAATGTCAAAACGTCAGTGGAGGCTCTCTGATGCCCGCCGAGAAAACCGACGTATACCAGCAGGGTGGCCGAAGCCAGAGCGCTTCGAGCGCTGCGGCGAGCTCCAGGCCTGCATGCGACATGAGTACGGACAGGGTGCGCCACCGTCATTCATCAGCTCGGGGAGGTCGCGCCAGGGCGATAACTTTACGGTGCGAGCATAGAGGCCGTTCTCGTGCGCGAAGGCTAGTCTCGCGCGGACGTAGAAGCCCTGGTGGTAGTTGAAGCGGTGACCGACGCTAGGATCGTCACCATTGTTGTAGTTGTCGTAATCACCGCGGTAGGCCCAGTCAGCCGAGTTAAGCGATTTGAACACCAAGCGGCGCGAGCAGCAAACGTTCGGTGCTATCTAGCGTGAGCCAGGCGCGCTTAGCATAAGAAGCGCGGGGTGTGTATGAGCTAACCTGGAAGTGCAGGTCAAGCGCCTCCAGCATGTAAATATATTGAAAAATAAGTTAAATTTATGATGTGACTGCTTATACTCATCTACTTTACGTGTAATGGCACAGGTTCATAATGTAACAAATGAAATGAAAATATTTCGAAATGTATCCTCTTATCTTCTTTGTTACAATCTACCTATTTTACAATACTTAAGACTAAAAACAATATTGTACATAGAACTGACTCGTGGAACTGTTAGGAATTAAATATACAAGTTTGAATGAGATATTTCGTCATTACACACCGAGACCAAACTCTTAATCCTTATTTTGTAATCAAACCGCAATGCAGTTTCCAAGAAAATTACGAAATGTAATAAATTAGCTTAATCTTGGAGCCTATTCTGGACAAAAAAAAAATTACATGAAACGGTTAAGTCTAAATCAACTCAGGTGGTGCTGAGAGCGCTGAGCTGTAGTCAGGATTATTTTCCCTGTCGCGCACTATTTTAAGGACTGATTAACTATGTCAGATTAAATTAAGGTTAAATGGGTCAGATTATCAAACTTTTAGCTGATTGCTGAATGAGGTCTTTCACTCACGCCCAACATAACTGATAAAGGGGATCAAATGCCGTCATATAGAATTCAACTTCATTATTTTTGTTAAACCTTGTACTGAAACTCTCAGAGGGGGTGCGATCTAAAGCTGTAGCAAACCGTATGTATTCGGTACTGAGTAACGGGTACGCCATCAAGTACCGAGTAACGAAACGTTACTCACGAATGCATTTCGTTACTCGCATTTTTCATACGTTCGTAGGTTGGGCACAACTGTTTTAGTTCGCGCAAGTAGCAAGTACAGTAGTAGTAGTTTATTTAAAATATATTTTTATTTAATTTTTTATGTTTAATTTCATTCTAAGCAAAAATATTTATTTATGTTGGTTAATCGTTACAATGTTGTTTTAATTTTATTGTCAATAAATAATTTTCGATATCTATTTGTTGCTTTTTAATTATAGTCGATGCATGGTGGACATATTCTCATGGTTAAAATTTACAAAATTGAAAATAATAACTCCATCGCAAATTCAGTAGATTCCGTCTACAGTTTACTTGTAAAAAGATTCGAACACCTTTACCTACATATTTAAAACAAACTAAATTTAAATTAACTTATACACAAGTCTCAAAATACGGTAAAGCGAAAAAATGCACCTTACGCAGCTAGATATGTAACGTATAAGTATGTTTTCTACTGACGTATCAAAAGTAATGAGTAACGTAACGATACGGCAGTAATGAGTACTAATTGTTAAAGTAACGAATACATGCGGGTACGCTTCTTTCCGTTACTTTTACACCTCTAGTGCGATCCCTTTCAAAAAACCCCAAATAAATCCGTATACTATTTTTTTTATTGATAATTAGGTACAAGTACACAGACACGTCCATCTTACGCCTTAAAATTACCACGGTTATTTATGTAGTGTCCATCGTGCAAACGATACCGTGATTCAGGATTGTCATCAGCGCTATCTAGTTTAAATCATGGACAATTAAACAAAAATATTTTTTATTTAATATTTAATCTTTATAATGTTAATAGGCACCCAGTTAAATGTGACATTTGGGACAACGTTATATTTTTGCTGCTGGGCTACGAAACGTTAAAAAGGGATGGTCATGGCGTCATTTCCGTAGGTTGCTTCTGACTTCAACTGTTTATACATATATATTATATGTCAATTTTTTTAACTTGTAATGTGTATGATTTACAACAGGTGCTTGACTAATGTGTCCGATTAATAATTTGAAGAATAAGAAATAATAATTATCAGATCATAAATCGATTACCGCGTGACCGAAACGGTAAGCATTAAGTGATTAGGAGCCACAAGGTTCCTTCCATTTATTAATTTGTAAACGAAATCTACATAAATTCGTGTAGAGACATAATTGGACTTAGATCCAATATTTTATATAATAGATCGATAAGATAACGATGTAAATAATAAGTGAGCGCCAAGCGGCGCGATGTTCACTAGCGTTTCAGCATATCACGAAATGGCCACAATGCATGCGCTCATCGCCGTGTCGCTGCTCATACTGGTATCCGGCGACCACTATCACCCTGAGCCGTCGACCCCTCGGGGTCAGGGGCTGGCGGGTCACGCCCGAGCGGTGCCATCATCGGCCGAATACACCGCGGACTTCTGGTATGAAGAAGCGCGAACGGCCATTGAAAAGAAAATTAAAAGCACCGGGTTCTCAGGGCACGACAGCAAGGCTCGCAATGTCGTGCTTTTCTTAGGTGATGGGATGTCGATTCCGACGTTGGCCGCAGCGCGCACACTTCTGGGACAGCGCCTCAATCGAACCGGTGAGGAGGCTCGGCTCTCCTTCGAGACTTTTCCGACGGTCGGCCTCACGAAGGTGCAATTTATTTTTAAACGCTGTGTTGAGTACTGTGATCTATAATCTCACGACAAATTTTCTTGCAGACCTACTGTGTGAACGCTCAAATACCGGATTCTGCTTGTACGGCGTCGGCTTACTTATGCGGGGTGAAGGCCAACCAGGGCACTATCGGCGTGACGGCCGACGTATCGCGCAGGGACTGCCTCGCTTCGCGGGACATCACAACTAACTTAGAATCGATCGCCGCGTGGGCACTTGCCGACGGGCGAGACGCAGGTATTGAATAAAATGTTTTTTAATTTGGTTATTTGTAGGAATTTCAGAATCATTATTTTTCACAACTTTTGTTTTAGGTATTGTGACGACTACTCGAGTCACTCATGCTTCTCCTGCCGGAACTTTCGCCGTGGTTGCAAATCGTAACTGGGAAAACGATGCGCAAGTACAAGAAGACGGACAGAATCCTAATGTATGTCCTGATATCGCACAACAGTTAGTGAAATTGTACCCCGGTAATCAATTCAAGGTAAAATTATTAAACAATTTTATTACACTGTTGGCATGCCAGTACATAACATGAAATCGTTATTATTGTGCATAAAGTAACAATTTTTTTTTAATTTATAATAAATTTTACAGGTTATACTAGGTGGAGGCAGGCGAGAATTTCGTTCAACAACAGTTGTTGACGAAGAAGGAACACGAGGGCGTAGGACCGACGATCGTGATTTGATCGAGGAATGGCGGATGGACAAAACATCGCGCAATGTGAGTTTCCAGTATCTGTGGAATCGTGAGCAGTTGCTGCAAGCAAACGCAACGCTACCAGAGTACCTGCTGGGCCTGTTCGAGGCAAGCCATATGCAGTATAACATGCAGGCAAACCGCGTCACCGAGCCGACACTAGCTGAATTAACAGACGTCGCAATTCGCTCGCTTCGCCGTAACGTTAAGGGCTTCTTTCTTTTCGTCGAGGGCGGACGGATAGACCATGCACACCACGATAACATGGCAGAGCTCGCTTTGGACGAAACCATCGAATTTTCGAAAGCCGTAGAACGCGCCACCGAGTTACTCAGCGAAGAGGACTCCTTGATTGTCGTGACCGCGGACCACGCTCACGTTATGTCTTTCAATGGTTACACTGCGCGCGGCGGTGACGTCCTCGGTGTTTCGGACAGCCGCGATCGACACGGCAGGCCGTACATGACGTTGTCGTACACGAACGGCCCCGGATTCCGGCCTCACGTGGACGGAGCTCGCGTCGACGTGACGACCGAGGAGAACTTTAGAAACGTGGACTGGATGTCACACGTGGAGGTACCGCGGACTTCGGAGACGCATGGCGCGGACGACGTCGCGGTGTTCGCGCGAGGACCACACCACGTCATATTCACAGGGCTGTTCGAGCAGAGCAGCGTGCCGCACCGACTGGCGTACGCGGCCTGTTTTGGCCCAGGAACACAGGTCTGCTCCGGTGCCTATGTCCTCCGTGCCCCCCCCACGCTAATTTTGCTTATTACAATGTTACTTTTTCTTCGATAATTTGTTTAAACTGTTAAAAGTGATAAGTTACTTACATACATAGAAACGGTTTCAAGCTTTGCACGTAGTACGTAAAGGGCGGTAAATCTCATCATTTTAGGAATTTCACAATTTCAAGAGGCACTGCTGCTATTCATGTGTTATATATAGGCTTGTAACTTTTTACATTAATACCATTATTTGTATGTATAAGTATAAGAGAACAGAGAGATTTGTCTCATACACTATTTCCCTGTGATTGTATGTGGTATCTGTATCATAGTCATCATGGTTGCAACCATTTTATAAATAAAATAAATCCAAAAATAATTTTGTATTATAATTATTTGAGTTTGAAAATCGGATAGTTCGACGAAAAAAATTAGGTCCTGGTTGTTGAATTGTTGAATATTTTAGATGTCGCGCACTGGTCACTCCGATCGGAAAAGAGGCATTCAAAATTAGTTATTCATTTATTGTTATCATTTAATAATATACTCGTGTGATGCGGATATCGATTTTATATGTTATTTGTGTTTTGAATATTTCCATCGGCAATCATCTGTAATCTATGATTAATTTGGACCATAAAAATATCCGTACCACACACCATACACATTCATACACCATTCTCGTCAGCATCGCCAGCACCACTGCACTCAGCACGACAGCTCACTCAGTGGTTAACCACTACACGCTCACACAATACACTTATTCAGAAATACTTTGCCACCGTCAAAGTTACATACATTATAGGTATTAATTACTCTTCATTATAAAATATACAATAGTAATATATATCATACTAAAATAAAATAAGTTAACTGAACTCAACGGTTTTGATTAAGCTTGATGCATTTACGTGAGTTCCATTTGTTACTGTGTAAATATTATGTTAAAATATAAAAATAAACTGTGTAACTATGTTTATGTTTGTTTTAGTGATTTGATTTCATTTCTTCATAATGTCCCGAGCCCAGCAGTGGGACAATGTGGATCGTAATACAGTATAGTTATGATATTGTAAGAAGTAGAACATCTAACGGTGACCCACCTGTTACTCCCGTCTAACATCCCACGGATGAGGCTGTGGCTGAGAAACAGCGCTGCACGGAATCGTGATACTTTATAAATACAGAAGTCGAGTTATTGTCATGGATGGTGGAACTACATTTTCATTACCATAAAAATTACGATCATAAAAATCAGCGAAATTTGATTATTTAAAAGTTTACCCTAGCGAAAGACAACCATTGACGCTTTTTGTAACCATTGTCAGAACTTCAATGTACATTAGAATATGATGTTATATTAATTTGTTCATGATACTTGTGGTAGGGTTAGATATTGAATATCTGATAAGAACCGTTTATAGAGGTAAAAAACTTACAAACAATAGTTCGTACAGGTGCACACACATTATACTTCAGGAGAACAAAGTTATTGTCCGGTTGACACTGTTCATGTATAGATTATGGTTATTTATTATTAAATTTACGTTTTGCTATTATCATGTAAGTACTTTTTATCTTCCATTTTATCACCGTTAATATAAAGTTTTATTTTTAATTATCTCTGAAGTATCTGATATCAACCCACCAGCCGCCCACTCTAGGGCACAGGTAGTGACCCTGACCTTGGTAATTGAGGATATCTAGATTATACTCTACAACGCTGCACCACTGCAGAATGGGGTGAGGTTAGTGGTCTACCGAAAAAATGAGTAGCACGCGCCATTTACAACTAAAGAACTGGGGATTCGCTTAGAGATCTCTTTTAAATAATGATACTATCAGGCGTTACATTGCGGAAATACATTATTATTCAATTAGTATTAATTTACTTTGCAACAATCCGCAAGCACAACGTATGATGGTACGATGTATACTTCTATACATGCATAGAACCTCCCTCCCTCCCATAAAGGAAAACATGCATTTATGATAAATAAAAGTAGGTACATATATACCAACATACATACGGTGATCAACACGTGTTTCGCTCTGAAACAGAGCATACTCAGGATGAGTAAATAAATCAATATGTTAATTTTTATGTCATCACACATTTCAGATCATATTTTGTACGCTTAAAAATTTTTGAGAGTTTTCTTAAGAAGAGTGGTGTTCACAGCATTAATACTACTAACGAAGAAAATTTATTAAAAATTACATGATTATTTTAAAGACAACACTGCGTGCATACGAGTTTGATATACACAGTCAAGTGCTGTCTGTAACTTTGAGTAGGAAAAAAATTGATTCTCATCATTTTTTCCAAACGTGCCTAAAGAAGTATGATTTCAAATAAAGAGATATGGTGTCGTGGGACACCAGGTACGAACGAAGTTCCTTCGGCTAATGTAGAATCGACACAATTTGCAAAAAAAAATCGTGCTCAATTTTATGTAGGTTTTTTTGTTTTTCCTCTTAAATTTTGCTGAATAGTTTTTATTTAAGTACAGGAAAGTATTTAGGAAATTCAGTATTTTAGAAAACAATAAATTACGTAAAATAAAAAAAATCGTAATTCAAATTATCAACTAAAATAACAAAATATTATTATTATAAGTAATTCTTATTAATCAGTCTCGTCATTAAATTCTATTGCTGAAACTATCGGCTTGAGAAAGAGAAAGGTATTATACACTACTCGCTTGTGTATACGACGGTCGCGCCTGCGCACATCTCATTTAACGGTTTTATTCCACGGACTTTTTCTTACGGTTTTACTATCACATTTTTTTTAGTTCGGTCGCGCAGCAAAATCCCTATCTCCTCCAAGCCTGCCGTAAGGAACTTCGTTCCAAAAATCTTCAGAGTTCCTGCACCTTCGCACTATTCACGGTATGGATTTTTGTAAAATTTTTGTAAAATCCATACTTATTATTAGATAATGTTAGAAAAGTGTTGCTAAAATTAACTTCGAACGAAATTTCATTTCATTCAAGTCTCAGAACACCAGGGACGACCTCTTAACGTGCTTCAATGATAAAGTAAGCAGAAATGTATCGAGTACAATTCTTACACAACAGGAACATATAGGGATTGATCGTCGGTCGACACGCAGGTCATTTGAGTATTATTCAAGGACTGTAAAAAGTTACTATTGCAGTCAGGAACCACATCTCGAAGGAGTAACTTAACTAAATCGAAATAATTTGTTTATCCTACAATATCCGAGGTTGTCACTACTTTTTATGAGAACCCAGTTGTTAATTGATATATTTCTAACTTTGGCCATTTGGCCTGGGCGTTGATAAATAAGTAAATATTAGTTTTATATGTGAAGAAAACGAGATAAGATAATTGAGGAAATAATGTTTTGTTTTGAATGAATCTATGATTACGCATGAGAAGTTCATCATTTCAATTAAGTTATGCGGCTGTGAAAATTGTCGGCGCTCAAGAACATATCTAGCGTACAGAGTTACAAAGTGATGACGAAAATTTTCCAGCCTGCGTTCATTAATCCGCGTCATCGGGACAATACCTGTCAATAAGCGGGACTACCGCTCGGCCTCCCTGCCTCCCCTCCGTGAACCCCTCTCACTCGCGTACGACTTAACGACCTACGTCTTGATTGATTGTTCTACGAGTGGACTTATCCGCCGAACATTGTTACTGCGAAGAAGGATGGTTACTATGTCGTTTGTCAAAAACGGTTACCATCTTTCTTCTCAAAGAAACTCGACCCATTCATTGACATATCCTTTATTGTTGCATAGTCGATATTCACGGAAAACTAGCAGGTCTGCCAGATGAGCGTCGATTATGAAAGATTACAGTGGGTGGGACCGGAGCCGAAGCACGCAACATACGCCATGCGATGCGGGATCTGACTCTGCTCGTAAAGTCCCGTAAACATGGTGTGGTGCGGCCCTCGCGCGAACACCGCCACATCGTCACCTCCGTGCGTCTCCGAGTCGAGTGGTACGTCTGCATGAGAGCGCCACTGTGGCTGCCGGTAGTCCGCGTCCGCTGTGACATCTATGCGGCCGTGCGCTGTATGCTCTCGGTACCCCGGCCCGTTGGCGTATGACAATGTCATGTACGGAACTCCGTCATCACCGAGGTCATCGGACGGACCGAGGATGTCGCCTCCGCGATGTGTATATCCGTTGAAGGCCATTACGTGGGAGTGATCTGACGTCACCACTATCAACGTATCTTGTTCATCTAATAGTTCTGTAGCCCGCTCCACGGCGGCCGCCAGTTCTATGGTTTCGTCCAGTGCGAGCTCTACGTAGTTATCATGATGGGCATGATCTATGCGCCCAGCTTCGACGAACAGAAAGAATCCTTTGCCATTACGACGCAGCGAACGAACGGCGACCTCGACGAGCTCAGCGAGCGTCGGCTCAGTGCTAGGGTCCCTCTGTAAGTTGTACTGCATGTGGCTGCCCTCAAATAGACCCAATATGTATTCGGGCAAAGAATAATTCGTCTGCAGTAACTGTTCGCGATTCCACACATACTTGTGGCTCAAGTTGCGAGCCATCTTATCCGCCTGCCACTCGTTGATCAGATTGCGACCGTCTAATCTTCTTCCAGGTGTGCCTTCCTCATCTTTGACGGTGATGGGTAAAAATTCCCTTCTTCCACCTCCTAATATAACCTAAAAAGTAAGTCATTTTGATAATGGTATTGTAGTGTATTGAGTATCTATAGTTGTATTTAGATATAAGCTTCATTACACTATATGTAAAGTGATCATCAATAAACTGTAACCAGTGTTACACGAGTCTTCGGTAGTTTCACTCATCTCCCTAGCACCATCCAGTATAGTATTGATAAGTGAAGCTAAAAAGTGATTTGACCGTCGTTATAAGAGATTTACCTTGAATTGATTCCCGGGTTCTTCGTGCACCAATTGATGTGCGATGTCTCGCGGAACATATGCCGTTCGCGAGAATTTGGAAAGAGCGGGACAGGCGACCTCAACATCGGCGTCGCACTCCCAATTGCGATCAGCTACATGTGCGTATGCACCTGAGGGGGACGCGTGCGTCACCCTTGCCGACGTCACGATACCTTGAAACATTGTTTGAAGCACATTTAAAGGTTTATTTATAATTTCTCGATATCTTTTCAATGATAAAGCACCTATTTGAAACAGGAATATAGCAAAAAATACATAAAGGTATGTGCCGAAGAGGTCATTATTACGGGAGTTGTATTGTCTGACAACAAGTCGTAAGCGTCATCGGTACGTCATTGGGACATCATCGATTCATCCTTCGACAGTGTCTAAGATGGTTCTATGAGAGGGGAGCGAGGAGTACTTCTCTGCAGTTGCCATGACGGCAACTCGTCTAGAAACCGTCCTCCGGCTCGTCACTACTTTCTGGCTTCCCTACGTGACACCCACACAAGATGTCTGAAGAGGATTCTCAGCATAATCAACCATTTGATGAGATATGTGTATATTAAGATAATATTTGATTTTGAATTGGAATTCTAATTCTGCACTCTCTGAGAATTCCCTTCAGCTAACCTAATTATCTTCAAAAACGCAAGAGAATTGCTTGATGTATAAATTCTTTATGCTTAAACTTTATTACCCAAAGGTTATGGCTGAAATTAATGATCCTAATTTGTTGTGATTTGCTGCGTGAGTCACGAGATAATAATAATAATTGTAACTATGATATTCATTCATATTCGGCAGTAGATATGCTATAAGCTATGTAAATGGGAAAAGTTATATTATATAGTCAACATTAAAACACAAAGAAAGCCAACTGTCCGGCAGCGGTCGCATTGTGAGCGGCGCGCACAGTGGTCGTGCCCGTCAGTGGGGGTATTAAACCGCCGTGCGACAGCGAGTCTGCTGTTTGCATCGGCACTGCACGGCGAATGTAATGGCGCTAGAACTGCAAAGCACCCCAGGTGTAGTAGTAGTCCGTGTATGTATGTGTGTAATCTTATATTTGTGTGTAATCTTACTAATAATAAAATTTTAACTGATCGATTTCTGTATATGAACGATATATGAGAAAAAAAACATTATTACGGGCCTTCATTAACGCAATATCAGAATTGCTTCTACCTCTTAATGGTGCTGTATAGGATTAGAGAATACATAACTCAAGATCTGCGAATAAAACTTTGTAATAAAAAATTAAGACCTCTGCAAACAAAGTCAAAACTACCTGGAATGTTATTCATAAGGAAACAGGTAAAGTAAAATTAATGGATCATAGTTTTGCTTTAACTGTCAATAACGAGAATGTAACTTCCGATGATGCAGTTACTGTTGCTTTTTAGGATTTCTTCTCGAAAATACCAGATAAAATTACAAAAAACTTAAATGCGAGCCCTCAGCTTGCTATGGCTATCATGGAATCTTGTGTTAAAAATTGCCCCAATTCATTTACATTTACATCATTTGTGTAAATACATCATTTGTGATACAATTATAAAAACTTTCAAATCTATCAATATTAAAAAACAAGTGATCTCTGGAGTCTTTCCACAGTTATAATAAAACCAATAATTTCTTCCATTGCGCCTCATTTAAGTATTATTTTTAATAAATGTATTGAAGATGGTAGCTTCCCCAATCTAATGAAACATACTAAAATAATTCCTCTATTTTAAGCTGGTGTTAAAAGTGACCTCATTAATTTTGGACCAATTTCCATCTTACCAGCCCTTAGTAAAATCTTTGAAAAAATAATTTACAATAAGCTGCTATCACATTTTTCAATAAACAAATTATTTCACATTAATCAGTTTGGTTTTTCTAAAGGAATAAAATACCACTGATGCAGGCATAGCACTCCTTAAACATATTTTTGATGCTTGGGAGTACAAGGAGGATGCTATTGGTATATTCTGTGACCTCTCAAAAGCGTTCGATTGCGTCGACCATAATATATTAATGAATAAACTTAGGCATTATGGTGTCTCCACACAATCAGTTAGCCTTATAAAATCTTATCTTTCTAAGCGTATTCAGAAAGTAGTTTTCAATGGAAAGGAATCCCCAGGGGCAAACATTACCATGGGGGTCCCCCAAGGATCAATATTAGGACCACTACTGTTTTTAATATGTATCAATGATCTTCCTTATTTCACTAGCGACTTGTGCAAAACTGTATTGTTTGCTGACCTCCTTACTTTTTAAAGTAGGTAGGAGAATACAATGTTTTGACGATGTAAGTAATACTGTTTCCCAAGTGTTACACTGGATGGAATCTTGTGTTAAACGCTAAGAAAACAAAATGTATTAAATTCACTTTACCAAATGTTAGACAAGTGCCATCTCATATTGTTTTAAATAAGGAAGTGCTTGAACTAGTGAATTCTACCACATTTCTTGGAATCACTATAGACTCACGACTACAATGGAGTCCTCATATTGAAATCTTGTCAGGGAAACTTAGCTCTGCTGCCTACGCTGTTAAGAAAGTGAGGCTCTTAACGGACGTAGAAACAGCAAGATTAGTTTATTTTAGCTACTTTTACAGTGTGATGTCTTATGGTTTGTTATTGTGGGGCTCAGCTGCAGATATTAAGTCGATTTTTATCTGTAATAAAAAAAAGGAGCAGTACGCGCCATTTACAACCTCAGGCCTAGGGATTCCCTTAGAGATCTCTTTAAACAAATTGATATATTAACTGTAGCATCACAATATATTTTAGATAATATTATGTACGTTAAAAAATACTCTGATAGTTTTCTTAGGAAGAGTAATGTTCACAGTATTAATACTAGGACTAAGGCTGAACTGATTGTTCCAAATTTCAGACTAAGCAAAACTGGTGTCTCTTTCATGGGTAGATGTGTAAATATTTATAATAAAATTCCATTAAAATTGACAGAAATGCCATATTGTAAATTTAAAACTTACGTCAAAGGCGTTCTTATGCGGAAAGGTTATTAGAAACTTGATGATTACTTTCAGGATTAGACTGCTTGGACATGAGTTTACTATTAAGCCAGTTTAAGTGCGTTCTGTAACTGTGAGTAGGAAAAAAACTCCTCGGGAGTTTCTTGCCGCTTCTTCTACCGAGACCACTCACGGTAGGGATTTGTTGAAGCGATGGCGTAATTTGACGTTCGAAAAGTGTTTGTAAAAACCAACTTCGAATAAATATTATTTCAATTTCAATTTCAATTTCAGTTACAGTTTCAGTTTTAATTTATATTATTTCATTTCAATGAAGCACCGTAGACAATTGCACCTAGCCTGTTTGTTATTTGAAATAATCAATCGTCAGTCTCGATAATATTTATTTGACAAGCTGCGGTGGCTGAAAGATTCCAACTATCGATGTAACACAAGGGCGTCTTTATTTGCTCGCGCGTATCCTGCATACCATACAGCAGCATTTCGTGGTAGTTTCAAATATAGGGCCATGAAATGCTGGAACAAACTTCCGCCACCCATTCGTGCTGTAAAGACTGCGCCAGCTTTCAAGAGATCACATAAGAAGTATCTATTGGACTTGCAAAAGTCATAAGAAATCAATCTCGTATAAGCTGTCTGACTTTAACTTCTACACACGCACACACACACACACACACTTGGTTTCAGTTGCACACAGATTCACACGCACACGCACACACACACACACACACACACGCACGCAAGCACACACACACACACCTAGGATCATGCTCGGGAGTTGGAGCGTTGGCCTACATTAAATTTAGTCCTCATAAAAAATGAAAGGTGTGTACTTACCTGTTTGTGTCACAATATTATGCTAGATTGTTTTCATATATACATATTATGTTAATACGTACACTATTCCTTCGGAGACTCGGGCAGCAGGTCATTTAATTGGTCCATTGGACAAATAAAAAAAAGGAAATTGTTCAAGGTACTGGTTAGCCTAAGTTTATTATTACTATTTTCATTTCTTTTCTTTTTGATATGTGGTTTACATATAGGTACTACTGCATACCTTTAATGTACTTCAAAATTAGTATAATATATTATAAGTAATTTGATAGGTTCTGTTATTAGTTTTAGATTTTATGTTTATTTAGATTTAGGTATTGTATTAGTTATTTAGATTATTTATTTTTTAATGTCACTGGTCGAACTACGCGAATTACTGTCGCTCTGAAAACCAGCGGTCGTGGTTTTGCTGCGGCCAGCGCTGAGTGTGGCCCTATTTCATCAAGCTGTTACTGCTGTATATTTTATTACTAGTTTAGTGCAAGAATTTTGCCTATTTTACTGCAGTGGTTACATTAGTCTTTAGAATTTTTGTTTGTTTTTTCCCACTAATCTCAGAAACGGCTTAACCGATTTCGTTCTGGTTTTCACTAATGTATTGCAGTGAGCATTACTTAATACTTAAAGTTTGTTTCATTGCAATCCGTCTATAAATAAAAAAGTTATAAATTAATTTAAAATAATGTAAGGCGTAGTTTTCCTGAAGCGAAGCGAGGGCAGTTTTCTAGTATAAAATATAAACATAATATAATAAATAGGTGTTTGTGTGAGATACGCCAGTCTATTATAAACTACATAAACATATGTATGTATGTATGAATACCCACACGTTTTTTAAACCATCAGCCGTGACGGCTTATAATTTTACAATTAGAACGCCCTTGGACGATACAACGTTTAATAGATTACCGGCATCTCTGCCGTCAGCGAGCGCCCAGGCGGCGATGGATGGCACAGAACGCGAAGCGGGGTCGCCGCAGTCGGCGCGGGCGGCGGCCGACACGCCGACGGTGCCCACGCTGGTCTTTACGCCGCACAGATACGCCGTGGCCGTACAAGCCGAGTCCGGAATCTGACCGTCCACGCAGTACGTCTGTCGATATCACTTAGGTTGCATCGCAAGCTTGCCGTTAGAAAATTAGCCCTCGGTCTAAAAATCTTTGATCAATAAGAAAATTTGAGAAAAAATAATTCTCACAATGAAACCTGTCAATATTTTTATATCGTCTTTTATATTACATATTTGGAACGGGAATCGAGTACTGAGTATCCCCTATTCAAATTCAAAATCATTTTATCATATAGGTATTATTAATACAAATTACTCAAGCGCTAGTGCACTTGCACTTAAACATGAGCAGAGTAAGCATTTCACGTGTGCACCTTCACTCTGTCCCCGTGCTCGGCCATTGTCATAACTTTATTGTAATAATCACGGTAATATAGTACGTGCAGTAACTTTATCTTTGATTCGACGGACCCAACACACTTATGAACTTCATTTTTGTTTCTACCACCGTTTCGTAAAGGTGCTTTAACAATGAGGAGAAGAAACGGCGAAAGAATCTCCTCAGCACATCTTTTAAACAACAAAGTTAGTTAATATGTTAAGTGACTTACCAGTCATCCTGTTTACTAATAATGTAAGTAAATTGATTTCACGGTAATATAATTCAACGGATTTTTTATGCAAATAGTCGACAAACCAGCAGACGGGCCACCTGACGGTGAGCGGTCACCGCTGCACGTACATAGACGTTCGTAACAATAAAGGCATACCAACATGTTGCCAACCAAAATGACGGCACGGAGACTCGATTATTACTATTTTTCCGACACCGCAACCGAACAGGTAAAATTATTTTACTGTTAATTTTAGAAGGTGCGAAGTAGCTAGCATTAAGTCGAGCGAGTGAAGGACTCTAAGAATGTTAGCAGGTGCACTAAAATATAGAGTAGGTTGCGATGGGCTAAAATAACATCGTTTAACTAAACTAAACATTTGACGCGCATTCACTTTGAATACTTCAGGCACTCCAATAAATTCCACTTCCATTAATCCTAAAAAAGATTATCTTATCTTAGAGAGTATTGAGTATGCGGTATGTGGAATCGTGAGCATGCCAGAACACCAGCAGCGACAGTTGGTGCTATCTAAGACTCCGCACAACACTTCTTGTTGATCAGGGACATCAGCCATTCCTTTGAGAATGTTGTATATGTCGAAGACCGTCATAAATAACATTACTAAATAAAAGACGATTCAACACACTACAACGAAGCCTAACGAGCCTAACAAGGAGCAGGCGCTGTGGCATGAAACACGAGTGTTTAAACTGTGCTGGACATTGGTGCCCCTGTATTAGAAATTCTTGCTCGAGTTGATACGTATCCATAGGCAAACTGATCGCGACACCGGCAATGCTGTTCATCCGAGTAAATAAGACCAAATCATATTTAATTTTTTTATAAAATGTGCGAATTGAAGCTAGACTACTTAGTAAAAATTTGCTTGTGCAGATAACGAAATACATGGATTTTTATGCTCAGGGACATAGTTGTTACTTACAGTGTACTGTCCACATACATGTTACGGATGCCATATAAAATCACATGAATCATGTGATCAATAGTTCCCACTGCAAATTAATTAGCTTTGTTTTTTATTTTTGTCGCTTTTGCAGAAGTGATTCCTTAAGAAGTTTCTGTAAAAATACCACGAAAGATTCAGCAGATTTAGTGTCAGTTACATTGTTGTTTAACTCTTAGCTCAACACTACGTTTACAGCGAAAGCTTGAGGTATGGTGTCAGAATGGCACTATGATTGATTAGATTGATTTCAATATTTTTCTCCATGTTGGCCTAATATATGGTCACCAGCAGTAAGCTATTGTGGTGCGTATCTTCACTGACCTCATATCTGAAATTCTCTATCCTTTGATACATAGAAAAACCATTTTTGTGTAATTAGAAACGGATTTTTAAATTTCAGCTTCAAATCATGTACAGGTAAAATTATTGATCAATAAGTTTACCTTAGCGAGACCGACCGTAGGGAATGTCTCAAAGAAGAGTTGGGCCTCCTCGCCAGTCTGGTTCCGGCGCTGTCCCAACAATGTGCGTGCGGCTGCAAGCGTGGGAACGGACATGCCGTCCCCCAGGAATAGGATGACGTTACGCGCCACTCCTCCGTTACCCTTCAGCTCGTTAACAAGCTTCCGCTCGATGCCAATACGCGCCTCCTCAGCCCAGAATGCAGGGTCGGCTTCCTTCTGCATGTTCTCATGGCCCCGTCCGCGAGGCTTCGTCCCCAGACGTATCTTGTGGTACTCATCGGACCCTGACAACATATATTTAACGTAGCCTTTTTTTATCGTTCGATTTTGGTTAGTACATTTTAATTTTTGCGACGTAGAACTATCTGACGTGACATGTCTTACCCAAAGACGCTCGAGTCGCAATCAGTAATACCAATAATAAAACATGAGATCTCCCAAACATTGTGGTAGTTGCACTTTGAAATATAAAGATGTATTAAAGGAAAATTGTACGATAGGTTAGAAAAACATTGCAAGAGTTGATCACGTTTGTCTCTCCGCGCATTATATGGAGCGCTACATGTCATCTTGTCCACCGTATCAGGGAGCGATAACGCAGACAAGCGCCGGCAGAGGCGATACGGTCGTGGCTCAGATCAGATACGGCATTTATAAATACACTAAATCGCTAAATGGGGTAATCGCTTGAATATAATAATGTTTATATGGTAAACTTAACATTCTGTCTAATTGTAGGGATTCCTTGTTCACAAACGGCACCTTCACCCCCATAATGAGATGTCGGTAGGCTACCTTAGCATAAACTCTCATAAGCTTACACAGTTCCCTGGCGCTCTGCTTGTCCACAGGCAGAGTCAAGTCGCCTTGCAAGTGACCAGATATAACATTTATTTGATCTCTGAGTTGCTCGGGCGGTAACAAGTGCGCGTTTATGTGCCCATGTAAGATATCTGTAACCGTACTAATTATGTAGTCTTGTATGCGCCGTAAACTAGAAATTATAATATTCGCACTGAACGACGAAGATAAAACAAGCAGCTCATTCCGATACTCTGATTGGACTGAATTAATAGAAAATGTAATGTTACGCAAATGGTTATCTACAATACTGAACTGTTTGTTCATAATGACCTCGTTACGACGCAATATATTATACTGACCTTCAATAATAGAAGTTTGATTTTTTAATAATGATAGCATATGATTTTCGTTCAACGATATTCTCTCGATATCCTTTTCATACTTCCTAGCAAACCGTTCATCGAGTACGCCAAATAACGTGTTAGCTAAATATCTTACACCATTTATCAATCCTCTTTTCTCTCTCTTTAAAATTTGATTTCTATGTATAGTGTTATAATGTAGAATTTCCGTTAAATCATGCTGCAACTGATATATAATACTTTTATACTGTAACGGTAATTTTAATGCGTATATTTGTTCGTTTAACCGTGTAACGTAATTATGTACATTGTTTAAACCTAGCCAGTAACTAGTCATATTGTAGTAGACCACTACTTTCCATTCATCCCGAATGAGACTTAAGTGGGACACTTTATCGAAGTAAATGCTTTGACTACTGTTAAAGTACGATACGTTATAAATCGACCGTGTCGGAGATATAATAAACATAAAAATTAAAAATATCATAGTTATAAAATTTATAATACGATTTTGGCATTTGGGGCGTCTTGAGGTCTGTATTTACCTCCGGATAGCACCTATGTAATTGTCATCGGAAATTACGTGATCTACCTTCTTGAAAGGTACCTGTGTGTTTTCCTTGACAGGTAAAACAGACAGTTTAATAATAGGCCTCTTAACTTCAGCGTTTTTTGTCTTCACGCTAATTACTCGGACATGTCCATCCTTACCGGGATGCACTGTGGTCACTCTACCAAGCAACCATTTCCCGGGAGGTTGTCCACTTTGATCAACTTCAACCTCAATGTTCTTATGTCAAATTGATCACAAAACAATTTTGACGCATTTGGGCAAAGTTACGTACACAAAAATGCTCGATATTTGGATGCCACATGAACTCACTGAAAGAAACCTCATGAACTGTGTCCTCATTTGCGATTCTTTATTACAACGTAATGAAACCGAACCACTTTTGAAGAAGCTGATAACTAATGATGAAAAGTGGATCGCGTGCGACAAGAACGTGCGAAAAAAGTCGTGGTCAGAGGCCGGTCAGGCTTCACAGACTGTGGCAAAACTCGGGTTAATTCGCAACAAGGTGATGCTGTGTGTATGGTGGGATTGGAAGGGCATCATTCATTATGAGCTGTTACCGCCAGGCAGGACCATCGAATCTGAACTTTACTGCGAACAATTGATGAGACTAAAGCAAGAAGTTGAGAGAAAGCGGCCGGAATTAGTCAATAGAAGGGGTGTGACTTTTCATCATGATAACGCTAGACCTTATACATCTTTGGCGACTCAGCAAAAACTAAGAGACTTTTGCTGGGAGATGATGATGCATCCACAGTATAGCCCGGATCTTGCTCCTTCAAATTTCTACCTGTTTCGGTCTCTTCAGAATTCTTTAGGCAGTGTCAGATTAATATCACGTGAGGACTGCCAAAACTACTTGACGTAGTTTTTTGATCCCAAACCCCAGAATTTCTATAGTAATGGGATGATGTCCCAATCCACAAGATAGCAAAAAGTTATCGAACAAAATGGTACTTATATACTTTAGTTAAATTTAAAAAAACTTTATGAAAAATGTTTTGAATTTTCATAAAAAATGCGAAAAGACTTTCTCCCCAACCTAATAATATACTCCGTATTATAGATTTGAGCCGTTACTCCCAGATCTCATTAAACGGGACAAGGCGGCACGATCGTTCGAATGGTTCGTAGAAGCTGCGTGTGGCCGCGTGGGGTCGCGTGTGGTTGCGTGTGGCCGCGTGTGGCCGCGTGTGGCCATCACCCGCCACCCGGCATCCGCCCGCTCATTCTGTAGTTAACGTTAACGTCTGGGATGAAATCGGCGTCATTTGGATAGTCAATAGTGTTTCACCTATATTAGATTGCTATATTTTATTAATTGGCTCCCTGAATAGAAAGTAGATGTCTGTTTGGATGTTGATTATTCATGTACCTGAAATAATATCGGAGTAATATAAAATTGTACGGTTCAGTACTGCATGACTGCGTGGAGATCACGGTCAACATGAAAACCAACAATGTTTACTTTACCTTATCTGATTGTATCACCAGTTTCACCTGACCGCAGGCGGACGCGGGCCTCCGGGCGCGTGGTACCTATATTTGCGTGCGAGTTACGCGCGGCGCCGCCCGTCTCGGAGATACGAGACAATCTTCTGACACTCATAGTTTTGACTGCAGCACCCACTCCGAGGGGAGCCGACACGTATAATTTTAACACATGTGGCTCGAGCAGAATGATCAGTATCGAGGGGATCTCACTGCCAAGAAATAAATCTCCGGCCCCTAATAGTCTCCACGGCCGAGAGTGGTCGAGCTGAAGCCCTCGGCCTCTCTCGGCGGGAACGTCGCGATGACACGTTTCGACGGTGACTTTAACCTATTACAGATCATTACTGTGTATTCCGTTCGCTTATAATATGAGTATCGGAAGGCAATTGTGAACAGACTCTTACTAAGTGTGTCCGCTTAGCATCGGTTTTAATTTACCATTAAATTCATCCCAATGTTCGAAATAATAATTAAAGTTTTTTCCTGCACATATTTAGGTCAGGAAATTTTTCGCTAGGTTTATTTGTTCCAAATGTTTATTTCTTCCATGTTGTACTCGAACCCGAATAGTTCCACCTCAGTCAGTCACCGAGAGTGGTTGTATGATGAATATACTGGACACCAGGCAGACACCTTTCACGACCGAGCCTCGCACTACCGAAGCGTACAATGTACAGGTATTTATAATAATCACTTTAAACTTTATTTATCTTAGCCCTTTAGTGTAGTGACAGACCGACGCCGTGCTATTTTGAACATCTGGGAAGCTCCAAGTAGGTGCGGAGGTCGGTCGTGTGAGGAGAGCACTCGTTAATATAAACAAATATTTCAGCATCGTAAGCCGCGCCGATTCACTACTCACCTGTACATCTGACGTTGATTTCACTAAAATATTGTATTTTCTTAACTACTCAACATGTAATAAAGTATTTCTATAATGTGTTAATACAGCATCTCGTTCTGATGATAATAGTCCACTGTTTTGTTTATACCTGAAACTTTTGATTTTCTAGTCTACTTTGAAATGAATTAAAAAGGTTCTGAGCGACGCATGATTTCACGTCTGACATGGGCGATGGGGCGGAGAGAACTCTAGAGGAAACATTCCTTAGTGTTCCACAGTTAAACTATTTATTTTCCAATATATATATATATATATATATATATATATAAAAGGTTAGTAGAATGGCCTGCTCTATTGGCATTTGTATGGCGGCAGTTGAGTATACTGAAAACTTTCACAAACTTGAAAACTTGACTGTCTGTTGTTTTTTAAAAGTACTTAAAGTAAAAGTAAAATATTAAATTACCAAATTATTAGTAAGTGTTATACTTACGCACAAATTACAATAAATTACGCTAAATCTGATCAAGTGGAATAGTATATATAAGCCTTGATAATTAAATCTTTGGCGGCAAAAAATAAAGTGATAAAATTGTGACAAAGTGAGGCCATTTGTTACCCTGTGACGTACTGACATTTAAACTGTGCAGGGCGAGGGGACCGTGGCCGGAGTGGGGAGTCGGGAGCATGCACGCTGCTATTAAAGCAAACTACATTTTATTTCTTAATACGTGACAAGTATCAAACATGAACAGAATATCTGGATAGAAATATATTCATCATTCAGAAATATTTAAATGTTCGTTATTAAATTGATCACATTCATTGTAAATCGATTTGCTGCTCAAAGACCTCATCTGAAACAATCGTTGTTACCGTTGTTGTTGTTGTGAGGGTCGATTTCTCTTGTTCTGTGATTTAGAAATATATAAGTCCAAGCCCCGGCCGGCGACGTGTCGGTGATGCCTTTACTGTTGCGGACGTCCATGGACGTCGGAGTCCGTCTGCTGAACTGTCCCACGTGACCCACGGAGCTAAACAGAAAACAGGTTTGGACGATTCTTTATTCGTACGTCTCAAGTCACAAGTAAATAAATATTTTTGGTGCATCATGTATGGACTCAGCGAAGCCGCCGCCGACTGTTAGTCTTAAATATTTGTACTATTTGAAAGTTAACAATACTAGACAGAAAAAATTAAGGTGTATTCAAAATTAACAACAAAATATTATTGATTCGGGGCAAAACATTGTCATATTACCGTTTATACGAGTACCTACGCAGGTAACGTCCAGAATGTAGAGTATAAAATATGTAAATATAATAAAAAATGAAAATAGTTTTTATTATTTTTATTAGTAGTACCTTCTTTCTAACTTTCTTCTCATTTCCTGGCTGACAACGCATCAGTGATACCTTTGGTCTTGCTGATGTCCATGGGCGACGCTGACCACTTACCATCAGGTCGCTCGTCTGCTCGTTTGTCGGCTATTAACATAAAAAAAAAGTTTTTATTTATTTGAGAAATAAAAACTATTTTCATTTTCATAATATCAAATGAAATTCAAGAATACTATCAAAGGTTCCCCGTATTTTATTAGTTTAATGCTCCAAGTGTGCGCTGCAGATACTGTGATAATTTACGACCGTGTGTAATCAAATAAAGACGCGATTATCTTCCGCAGCGGCGCGGGGCGGCCGCACGCGGCCTGAGAGACGCGTGATGTGTCAATTAAAGCACCAGCTGTAAATCTACGTAAACTTAAGACTGCTTTATGATCCTATTTCAATTTTAATGTTTATGAACTCCGAATCAAAGGTGGATATCGACCGTCGCAGCAATACAGCCGATTACTTTTGTGCTGTTAATTTGCTTTCCCGATATGATGGTTAGGACAGCAATGACTTTGATGTTTATGAACCGATTTTGATGTTTCTTACTCTTGTATAGAAGATGCCTCTTAGATGGTCCCCTATAAATATGGCGAATATCCGATGATAAGTTATGAAAGTACAGAGTGAAACTTCTCAATAGATACCGATATTTAATACTGTCCTGATATTGCTAAAGCAGTCCGTCGTCGACCATCTCACGGTCTGATTATGTATCTTGGAAACAAATTCTGGGACTTCTTAATGGATTAGAATCATTTTACTTTTCAATTATTTAAAGCCGTTAGCTCGTCATCGGCACATGACATATTACAGATAACGGAACCAACAGCAAACCTTAATGGTCAGGGCTGAGCGGGTAACACTGAGAGTAGTCGCCGAAAGCTACTCAGTGGTGTCTCGGGTAGACGTTCGCGCTTATAATCAGATGCGTAATCTCCTCATCCCTTTTTATAATAATATTTTATAATGCCGTACTTATTACGTACGATTACTTCCATCAAAAATGTGAAAATAAAATGCTTTACTAAAACATCAAAGAGCACTTAGATTATTTAGAACAAGAATGAACGAACGATCTATTTGGTTTAACGTCGATTTAGAACATTTCAGTATGTAGCGCATGTAATAAAATTTTAGTTAAATAAAAATTAATAAAACCAAAAAAACACCTCCATAATTCAGAGTTGCTCTACTCTACTCTACTCTAATAACGATACTCTATTACGGCAAACGGACTTCAAAGTATGTCTATTATTCGTAAAATGCAACAGCTTGCCTTTTAACGTGACCGATTCTACATTCACATGAAATATAAAAACAAAATTGTAGAACATATAACGTGACTGAACGTAACCCTCAATAAGGATCATTGAAACTAATCGATTATTGTAATGGATATGCCCTTTGTAATTTTTGTTATTTACCTTAAGAATTCAAATACTGCAGCAAAGGTTCTAAAAGGATTGGCTGAAAACAATAGTGGTAATAAAAAATGCCTCTCTCGCCTTTATACCTTTAGAAAAAGGGCGAATATGGAGTACACTGTCTTCTTTAGCTGACCTGCTATTGTTCTATCGATGTCCGGGTATTATTCAATAATAATAGTATAGTGAATACTTTACGCGAAAGACGTAGAAAAGTTGAGAAGGTCCGGAAATGGATACAAATAGCGGGCAGGTCCGTTTATTTCATTAAAATTATTATTTAACATATTACACAAATTAGGCGATCATTTGATCGATTGATTTGCACATGCTGAAGGGGTCTTAGTTGTTCTGTAATTTATGGGTAGTAAAAAATTAGATTCCGTATAAAAATATAATTTTAGATTCGAATACTTAATAGGTAATTATACGCTTTCCTCGTTGCAAAGGTCGCGCCGTTTACGGGACTTTTTGCAAAGCACAGCGCGTTGTACCATTGTTGCGTCGTCAATCGATTCGTTCTGTCGAATGACGCTTCAGCTCCGGCGCGCCGGTGAGAACACCCCAGCGAGGTTTATGGTGCGTGATAATGTACTGATATTGCATCTCGACTTCGCTAAACGAGGGTTAGATAGCTTGTCACAAACAATTGCTAAGATCAAAATTTATGCAAAGTATATTCTTCATTTAAATTTGACGAACTTTGGATTCATCGAGTCACTACTTCGCTTATATGAATCGGTATTCATAGTGGGTGCTCACTCCACAATGACAGTAGGTCGAATATTTAGATTCATAGATAGGTTCGGGCACAGAGCGTTCTCTCAGTCTTTGCACTTGAGCCGTGCCCGCGGCTGTCATAATATACACCAAGACCATAATGTCTTGCGCGTTCTATACAACAAATTATGTCGTTGGGACTGTGTTCGGAATGTTTGTTGAAGAGTATAAGGATAAGTTACACGTTATCATCCATAACAGATTAACATCCCTGATCAGCGCCTGCGTAGCGGTAAATACGATTAGGTACCGTTATTCTGATCATGATCGCTGATAATATTTATTGCCATTGGGTTTGGAAAAATAGGATATTTTTAGTCCGGTTTTCTCATCCCATGGTGACATAATTTTACTCTATTTGTATTATTATTTTAACATATTAATTATAACAATAATTTAGTTACTAAGACAAACTTTTAATTACAGGAAAAATTTTATCTCGTTGGCCCTGACCTGAAATAAATTATTATTGAAAGTTATCTCATCGTTTGTTGGCGACTCCACGCACACGCTTGGACACGCAACGGCTCACACTGGCACGTACTAGTACTAGACCCACCTAGAATGTGACTAAAATTCTGAAAACAATGTATTTACAGTTGTTGCAGTGTTGTTACACACCTAACAATCTGTCAATTAGTTTATACCATCCGACTGCTGTCATGAAAAGCGAAAAGAAATTTTTTATTAGTCGCTGTCAGTCATTAAGCACTAGGTTCATAAAATGTTTCAGGTTGCAGGAGACGGTAAAAAGCGTCGAGTAGTTCTGTAATAGGTTTCGGTCGCAATCGGGTCTCTGGAGGCGGCTATTAATTAGTCTGCACGAATATCGATGTAAAAATTGAAATGCAACAATTAGGAGGGCGCCGCGAAGGGATAGCCGAGTTCATTAAAAGCGCAATTAGCGGAGTGCAGCGCTCGCTCGATGCTCGAACATTACGGGAATGTCATTCGTCAAAATTTCCCTGAAGAGCGGCGTTCGGTTCTCGTCCTCGGGCCGCTGGCCTCCGCCCGCGTGTCGCCCTCCCGCCGCCGGCCGGCAGTCCTGCGCTCGCCCTCGCGCCGCGACTACGTCACGAAGCTCCGTAAGCTCGCCGCTCGTCTCGAGCACAAACTTTGCGCGAGCTCCGTACCCGGACCTACTTGGCAACTGTGCTTGTAAGCCCATAATCGTGAAGTATTGTTTGACTAGTTCTAAAAGTGAGAAGTGCGCTATTATTGAAGTGCTCAGTTCTTTTATGGACAAAGTTGGAAAATGGAAAATCTCCCTGGAATAAGTTGGTATGTACTATTGATTTACGAAGTTTTTGAAGCTGATATTTGAGATAAATTAGTAAAATTTTAAATAAAAAAATATTCAATATTGTACTTGCAAAGACGAAGTTGCAGGGCACGAGTATAAAAATAATTGACAGTAGATAAAACTGTTTAATCTGACGATCTATATTCAATAAACTTCATGTTTATTGTTTGGACACACGACGCATGATCTTCGAGCGATGAAGATAACGCAAATCATCCTGCTTACAACTATGTAAATCTGCTTGAAATATGAAATATTTGTTTTTACAATATATCTATTGGTGTGGACTGCCATTGCACACCAATTATGTCGTATTTAAATATGGTAAAATATTTACTATAATTGAACTTAGATTTTGTTAATACTCGTATCAGTTATTGCGAAAAATCTACTGCGAGTTTTTATCTCGCAGTGTCGTGTGCCAGCCAGCGACGTAATGATTTCAATAAATTAATGTTTCGGTTTGGATTTCCCAAATATTTTTTCCTATTGAATGATCGTTCAGGTTCAATATTCAATATGAATACAGATTAATATTAATACAGTACTATAATTCTTATTCACAAACGTAGGGACGTTTTTAAAATAAAAATATTATGTTCTAAATCAATTGAATGATCAATACAGTACTCATATGAAAGATGATTTTCGCATTTTTGATTTTGTCTTTAGCACAAACACTTGGCAAAAAATGTCCTTTTGTACAATTTGTGCTCTCATTTTCGTGTCTCTGTAGCTACCATTTCACACACATAACAATACAGTGGCAAATCTTATTGTACAAATTATTTTTATTGTACTAAATTATTTTATTCTACTAATCTCTTTTTGACGTTGCAACATGAAGTGGGATATCGAGAATATCGTGCATCTAAATTTCATGAGATAGTGTCTTTTCGGAGACATAAATAAAGAAAGATGACATTTATATGAAAGAGGCGCACGCGTATATTGAATCTTATCATTTGGTGTTCGATAGTTTTTGCCACGACCAATGAGAGTATCATGTAACAAATTTAAGGGGTGAATTGTAACATAATGATGATTTATTATTGCCCTTTTATTACACAAGTTAACGTTTTAACAAAAAAAACCAGCGTTAAATTGAAGGTTAATTTTTTGGTTTCATCTCTTATTTTGCATCTTTGTTCTTCAAAAATAAGTGAAACTAATCGGAACCCTCTGAACGGAATTCTGAGGTGTCGTAGCATAAAAAAAACGTAATTGAGAACGTCCTTCTTTTTTGAAGTCGGTTAAAATGTCACGACACAAATGGCGTAGACTTAAATATCATATCGACTTCGTAAATCTTATTTGCTTTTTATATTAATTTCAGTTTGTATTGCTACATTTCTGGAATTATGCCCAAGCTGTATCACAACACTCGATCTTCCCTGATCTCATCCAACTACCAACCGTCTTCGAAAGGTTACAGTTATATGAGACTTGATGGCCTCAACATGAACAGGTACAGGGCGCATGAATCGAACAACGGGTACGAATAGTAAACGCATCGTCAGCCCGGCCCGGATGTCGCCGAACCTGTGTTTTATACTGGGTTAAAAGTTGTTTTGATAAGAAACACCACCGGAACTTCCCCAGGAAAACCAGCTTCCTTTGAATTGCTTCTTTCCTTGAACTCAATTAGGCGTTCAAAGTTAAGATTCTAGAAAATTATTACTCTTACAACTGAAGGCGGTCGGTATATTTTAAGGATACATACACTTTCCGTATCAAGAGTCAAGCTAAACAGACCCCTTTTGGCGGTAAAGAGTTACGCCTGTGTTTCGGAGGTATTGAATCCCACAAGATTACCATTTGATCTTTACTGGTGCGAGAACTCGGCTGGTATATTTCCACAACTTTGCTGTTTTTTTGCGTAATCATAGACACCAGACATAAGCTGATCGTTGATATGCAGCTGGAACTCTAGCATTAGTTTTCATCGATTGCGACGAACAACCATTGACAGCGACTTGGAAAGATTGGTAACTTAAAGTCCTTCACCCAGTCGGTCAAATCTGGGGGTATTCGGTAAGTTGAAAGCGTTCTCATAAGCCCTGCCTGACTCTATCTAAGGACATCGAGACGTCAATGAAAACGGCGTGATATCTGTATACGCTCCATAATTTGGTAGAAACTCGGAACTAAATTTAGTAAAAATAGTCTAGCAATGACATTACAGGTTTGAAATGCAACATACACGTGCATAAGCTATGTATGTACCGTTCATAACAATACAAATAAGAACTGGAATTACACCAATATTCTAAATATTGAACTATTCTAAAAATATAGTTCTTAGTCAATTATATATCAGATTTTGTGAGAGTAAATCAGGTATTAGACATATTTTAAATTTAGATTTATGATTATTCTGCAGTCCTTTTAATAATATATTCTATAAAATGGCATTGTTACTTTTTCATTGCGGAAATCACGGAAATTGCAAACATGCTAACGCTAAGGGAATTGGGTACAACAGTCGATCTGCGAAATGCCGCAACTTAGTTGGATTACGAAGAAGGAATCTCTACAGATGTTAGCTTCGGGATTTCAGTTGTCATCGGAGAGAGCGTTTCAAGAAAAATGAAACGGTCGTCTTGCGGCTTCACGACCATTACACTTGGGCCATTGAGTTTCTTATTTAGATTTGTGAAATATTTTCGTATTGCGTTTAGATGAAATTCCAAGAAATATATTTTTTTCATCGGGGATTCCGACGACCATTTACTAGAAATATTTTTGTCAACTTAAAATTTGATTTAAATTAATATATTATATAAAGGTTGGCACGAGAATAGTTTAAATTTCTTAACATTATGTAAAATCTATATCTATCCTAATTAACCTATAACGGCGTCGAAAGTGTCAATACAGTATTTTCTGAATTTTAATGTCTACTACGTTAGACTTTGTTATCGATATAGAAGCCTAAAGATATTTTAGTAATATGTCTTCCCGCGAAAATGTCTGAACTTGACACCAGCAATGCTGTTCATCCAAGTAAATAAGATAATAATCACATTAATTTAATTTAATTACAAAATGTTGCACATAAATATTGTAAATTGGTCCTCGATCGTGTTTTACTTCTGATATCTGGGCCATATTCAACTATACATATTTTATGTATTTTTTTTTATATAACTAGTCGATAAACGGGCAGACAAGTCACTTGATGGTAAGTGGTAATCGTTGCCCAAGTGTATCAATTGCCTTGAATTGAATTGAAAAAGAAGCGAGCGACGCGCATTATTTCTGGTCCTCTGACACTGCGATCTAAACACGTATGAAACATTTAACGGTGGATTTTAGAAGGAGGGTGGTAGCTAGCCAGGTGGACAAATACCTTACCACCATGCAAATACCGACGGGATTAAATTGGGTTGTACAGAGGGTAACGACCTCTAACAAGACAGACCGTTTGCTATGGCCTCGTCCGTTGTTCAATAAGGTGCACCACGAGCAGGGGAGGTCGGTTTCGGCTCAAGGATGGATGGAGCCATTAAGCGAAACCCATTTAAACTCCTAGCCCCCCCACATGAAGCACACAGCAAATATTGTGATGTTAAAACAAATAAGGATGACATTTACTAACTAAAAATTTCGTTTACGAAAACATCGTATTGAAAAATCTCGTCCTAAGCTGTGCACGTTGAAGGCCTAGCTTACTCACGTTATTAAGTGATTTCGCCCGAGCCTTGAAAAGTGATCCGGCGAGCTGTGAAAACAATATCCTTTGTGAGCGCAACAAGATGCCGGGTAATTTAGTCCCGTCGGTGCGTGCCGCCAGGACGGCAACGTTTTGTGTTAATTGAAGCCCTATTGTGCATGGACAAAGTGCATTTCAGTGGAAGCCGAGCCCGGTTACCGGCTAAGCGGTTTACGGGAGGATTTAGTTAATACGAGCTACGGCGACATTTCAATGTCTGCGAGCTACGTTCTCAGTGGGTGTGGCAATGTTTAAATGATTCGCGCTTTATATTATAGCTAACTGTAGACTTGTTTATCGGTAACATGGTTATAGTATTTGTTCGATGCAGGTTTGATTAAACCTTGAAATTCCTGGTGAACTCAGAATCGGAATTGTTAAAATTTTTTTCAGATCATGAAAAGTCTACACCTGCGATATTCCTCTGCCACGAGTTGGGTAAAACATTTACATCCTGTAAAGATTCTCTTAATCCTTTTTCCTATTTCCTTTCTTGTTTATAAAGATGCAAGAGTGAACGATGACCTAAATGACCTATTAAATGGAAGGGCGCCAGATTAAACCTATCGTGAATTCTTGACACCAACAAACCTTATCGAACTTCCAATTTGACTCTGTGATTACCATAAACCCACTGACACGTCGACCATCACTTTTCGGCTCATCTATGGATTCTACAAAATAACGTACATGCAATATGAACTAAGATTAGGGTAAATTTGTACATATAGATTTAGAGTTCAACCTTCTCGTCAGATCCTCGATGAAAGCTGGGCGGTGTTTGAGTGGATTGCGTCTGGAAAAGGAAAATGTTTTATGTGGCCGCTCAGTGAAAGCGGGCCCTCGCGAGGTAAAGTAGCGCGATTTTAAAATATGTCGCGAGCTCTCCTCGCTCCGTGGCCAAGCTCGGGGGTGAGAGACATGGGGGTGGCATGGGACATGTACTAATCCTTACCTTATACCTACTTGCCGACCGAATGCTTGAGTAGCATGTACAGCCAGCTCGGATTTTTTTTTTTAATGTGTTTGAACATGATTACCACACTGATCATGATTGTAGACTGTAGAACTTAATATAATCTCAAACTGTAAGTCTTAAGTTTCTCGTATCTGCATCACATCAAATATGACTACTAATTAACGGTTACTTACTTGTTACATGCTGATAAGTCATTGGATTTTTCAAATCCTTAAATTAAATAACGAAACGCTGCCTATGGAACATTCCACAGTTTTTTTAGGTATCACCTTAGATAGTAAGCTTCAGTGGGGTGCCCATATATCGGTTTTCGCAAGTAAACTTAGTAGGTCTGTCTACGCTATTAGGAAGATAAGACTGATTACTGATGTAGAGACAGCTAGAAATGTTTATTTTGCCTATTTTCATAGTCTTATGTCTTACGGTATCCTAATGTGGGGTAAATCAGCGGACATTGATTGAATATTTATATTACAGCAAAGAGCAATCAGAGCTACATAAATATTAATGTCGCGTGAGTTATTAAAAGAAAAATTTAAAGAAATAGGTGTACTCACCGTAGCCAGTCAGTAAATAATATATAGTAATTTAGTATTTATTAAAAAAAACCATGCCAGGAAACATTTGTGTCGAAACCAGTTCCGCACAGGTTTAAACTTTTGTAATTACCATGTGTTGTTTAAAAGATGTGCTGAGGAGTTTCTTTCGCCGTTTCTTCTCCTCATTGTTAAAGCACTTTTTCGAAATGGTGGTAGAAGCAAAAAATGACGTTCATAAGTGTATTTACTGAATACCTATATGATTAAATGATTTTGAATTTGAATTTAATAGAGGTTATAACTGCTACTAATAACATTTTATTAAATGTACCTTTTTTGGCAATCAAATATTTCTTGAAAGTTTTAAAGATTGTTAAGATTTATCATTAATGTTTATCATTCACTAAAAGATGAACTGTATAAAAAGGAAAAATAGTATTTAATTCATCAAATTCGGAAAACAGCTGTTATTACAGTAAATTAACGGAATAAAACCCAAAGAAGATGTGAAATTCTGTAAATAATTTGGCTCCAAAAAATTTTTGCCAAGTTCGATTCCCTTAAAACTTATACTAGACTCTAAACTAATAACTAACACTATTTATATATGATATAACAGCAATTATTAGAAAACTTGACAGTTTAAAGGAAGTGAAGTAAGAACTTATTACAAAATTAGGTAGAATTAAAACAAAATCTAATAAATGTTTTAGTAATTTCATAGCAAATTATCTTATATTTTAACAAATTATTAGTAACTGGTGAATTCCCTAACAATTGAAAATGGCAATCGTTACTCCCGTTACTCTCATCTATAAATCAGGAGCTAAAACCAACCTGGGAAATTACAGGCCCACCTCAGTTCTTTTAGTTCTATCTAAGATTATAGACAGTATCATATAACAGAGATATTAGATATAAGATAACCAGAGATTAATATGTACTAGCTTATAGCCGACTTAACTAATTTATTGTATTCAATCGTAATTTTTACTGCGTGCAAATAAAAAAAAAAACATCGTTTAGATTATTTAAATTCAATAAAATTCGTTTTTTCAGCATCAATACTTGTTACGGTCCAAAAGTAACATACAAAATGTTTACAAAAATTAAATCAAACATGGACAAGAAAAATGTAGTTTGTGCTGTGATCTACAAAGCAAAAAGTATAATTATCCCTCCCCACGCTGCTCACAAAATCAACAATGTAGTCCTGCCAGAAAAAAACCTCTTGAAAACACATGAGATACAATGGATAACTCTGTAACGTGAGCACACAAATCGAATGCATCAGACCTAAATTCCCGGCACTCTCTGGATCACTTCGAAATATTGGCGGGTGCGTTCCGCGTCAGGTACGCTGTACCATATCAGAGCCGTTAGACGAATCGCATCTGCTCTATTTATTTCAAATCTGGGGCAGCGCTGTTTAAACAAAATTTGCAAAATCCCAAATTAACAAAACATTAAAAATACTTTTTCATTTTGTTTTTATTATACCCACATCATTTACACATTATACAATTATACACAAAAATTAAGCTAGTGAACGTCAGAAAATTATATACACTTATACCCTTGTAAGAAAAATATTAAATTGTTAACTCTACACTAAATTATCTTTTATATCGTCAAGACGATTAACATACGAACGAGTTATTGTTAGAGAAAAAGAGTGTTAGAAGAGTTATCTTGTCCTAATAAGAACGAATTATGGCAAAAATGTTTTTAATTTTGCTTCAATACTCTTAGTTACTCGTGTTAAACGAATGTTTGCAAAATTTTTTTTGAAGCGACCTAAGTAAAATAATAAAGTAAAAATAAGTCCTTGATGACAACATATACATTAAGGAAAGATCTTTCGAAAATCTACCTCTACATTTGAAAGAAAATCCTTATTCTGTTAGGTTGAAAACTTTTAAATTGCAGGTAAGTTTCAATTCAAAGAACTCTACACTTTGTGGTTAAAATTAATGTTAAAGTTTAAGCAACCTGCTTGATAATGGGTAATTTATTTATTAAATTACTATTATTTTACTTTGCAACAATCCGCAAACAAATTATAATTTTTTTTTATTAGCACAAATGAGAAACTTATTTCAGCAAAATTCTCCCTTTGTCTATGAAGCCTTTGGCTTGATGCTTCAAGCGAGAGTCTTCTAGTTTCATGTAAAAGGAGCAACTACTTCACTCGCACGAACACGCTAGTCTAGTGCTAGTCGATACTTGTATAGAATTTCTAAAACGTCGGTTGATCCGATACTGTTACAGGCGACAAGAACAATAACAATAACAGACAACAGAAATCGTTATCTAAATTATTGAATAAGCTCAATTTTTATAAGGTATTATGATAAAAATTATCGCAAGCAATAATATTTAAATAGTCGTGTCAATGAGTTACTTGATAGACGTTATATTCTGAGTCTGATAAAGCATTCCGCCGATTGTGTGACAGCTCTGTGACTTGACTTGTATCTTATGATGTTGAAAGTAAGTTTCCTTAAACGATTGTTGCATTTTCAAAACTCAAGTGACGTAAACTGGACACAAAAGTGTGTATTAAGAAATAATATTATCTGTGATTCGTTCAGATAATGAATAATTAATTATTCTTAGTTATTCTGAAATAACTCGAGAGCAGTTCTTCAAGTCTTTGCGTTCTGCTCGCCGCTTCCGTGTCAGCTGGTCACTTGATCAATATTGCAAGTTATCAATGTAATGTTGGTGATATCGATCGACCTTGATCGGGTTAATTAGATAATTAGTTTACCTTTCATGCTTCGAAATTATTCAAAATAATTACTAATACCGATTATTTAATCGGAAATAGAAATTAAAGGATTAGAATTATATCGAGATTACTCGACACCCCGCTCACGATGAAGCTTCTATAACATAGAATCACGATTATACATATTTCCTACATACCAAATTGCGGCGATTTCAAACGCGATAATATATATTATATTAAACGATTCTTTGATTCAATTTAAACTTTGATTTGCTCTACGTCTCGGTCATTAAAGTGTTCAAGTCGTCTGACGGAACACGTGCACGTCGCGTCGGACGGGCGCGTGCGCTGCGCACAGTCGACGTAATAACCAGTCACCACTACGTCCGCTTCAGTTACAAGACGACTTGTAAAGCAGGATTATATAACACCACTCGATAGTTTACGTACATTTTTTACGACGTATGGACTTATTACGACATAATATGATCTGGTGGAAGAATTGCGATGAAAGTAAACGGGTAAATCGTATGTCATCACCGTGCCCGTCCATATCGGTTGACAGGCTTGTTTCACAGAGGAGCCGATACGACAACTGCCGGAGCTCGCAGTCGATGTGGCTGCTGAGTGCACGTCGCGCCGCGCTAACTGAACGGGAGTTTATTAGTTTCATAAATTTTACTAACATGTCCCATGTACGTACACTTGTGGTGGATTCGCACACTACGCAACACCGCATTCGGACCACACCAGGCCCACCCGTGTCCTGTACGCCGAGACGCCTAGCCCGCGACAAATTAAAAATAGCTCGTGCCGAATTCGAATCAATGCTAGCTAACGGTACAGCCGGACCTTCCGAAAGCGCATGGTCATCGCCGTTGCACCTTGCAGCTAAAAAGACAATGGGTGGCGTCCATGCGGTGATTATCGTAAACTCAACGCTCGCACCATCCCCAACATGTACCCGATCCGACATATTCATGATTTCACTCATAATATTGCTGGTTGCCACATATTTAGTACGATCGATTTAGTCAAGGCGTACAATCAAATACCTGTGTACCTACAGGACATACCTAAGACGGCAATTACAACCATTGGGCATGTTCGAATTCACTTAAACAATTTGGAATACAATTGGCTTTTAGTTTTACACATTATACTGCCAGCTGTCCAACTAGAACGTGTTACCGACTCTCATCCATACAAGTGCGCTTTCTCGTTTATACAATAAGGTTCCAAAGTTGATACGTGAGATTATCTATTGGAACTTTTAAGCGACGCGTTAAAGCACAGCTTATAGATAAAGGATATTATGCTAGAGATGATTATATTAATGACAAGGATGGCTGGAAATAATAGTGTCGCACAAGTTTAAACTTATTTTGTAATTACCATTTATTGTTTTAAAAGATGACCTGAGGAGTTTCTTTTGCCGTTTCTTCTCCTCGATGTTAAAACACCTTTTTGAAACGTAGTACAAGCAAAAATAACGTGCATAATTGTATTTACAGAAAACCTACATGATTTAGTAATTTTGAATTTGGATATCGTTACTTTTTGTTGCGCACCTTTATGTAATCGACAAACCGTGCCAGTATCTTTTTATTTATTTATTTTTTATTGTAAAAACCTTAAAAATAGGAATACAATGAGCGGACTTAATTCCTGATGGCATTCTCTACCAGTCTACCTTGGGTGCTGGTGAGAAGATTTGGTAGGTGTGTACAACTTACAATTTGAAATATATGAAATGAAATGAAATAATATTTTATTCGAAGTTGGTTTTTACAAACACTTTTCGAACGTCAAACTACGCCACCGATTCAACAAATCCCTACCGTGAGTGGTCTCGGAAGAAGAAGCGGCAAGAAACTCCCGAGGAGTTTTTTTCCTACTCACAGTTACAGAACGCACTTAAACTGGCTTAATATTAAACTCATGTCCAAGCAGTCTTATTCTGAAAGTAATCATCAAGTTTGTAATAACCTTTCCGCATAAGAACGCCTTTGACGTGAGTTTTAAATTTACAATATGGTATTTCTGTCAATTCTAATGGAATTTTATTATAAATATTTACACATCTATCCATGAAAGAGCCATCAGTTTTGCTTTGTCTGAAATTTGGAACAATCAGTTTAGCCTTACTCCTAGTATTAATATATTGTAAAATATATTGTAAAATATATTGTGATGCTACAGTTAATATATCAATTTCTTTAAAGAGATCTCTAAGGGAATTCCTAGACCTGAGGCTGTAAATGGCGCGTACTGCTCTTTTCTGTAATATAAAAATCGACTTAATATCTGCAGCTGAGCCCCACAACAACAGATCATAAGACATCACACTGTGAAAGTAGCTAAAATAAACTAATCTTGCTGTTTGTACGTCCGTTAAGAGCCTCACTTTCTTAACAGCGTAGGCAGCAGACCTAAGTTTCCCTGACAAGATTTCAATATGAGGACTCCATTGTAGTCGTGAGTCTATAGTGATTCCAAGAAATGTGGTAGAATTCACTAGTTCAAGCACTTCCTCATTTAAAACAATATGAGATGGCACTTGTCTAACATTATATATATATATATTTATTTAGTAAAGTTTACATAGATAATATTAATAATGCACATATAAATAATATAGACATACATACATATATACAGAAACATAAACATAGTAAATACATAATAAATAAATACAATACAATACATACATTGACACCGACAGACTCAAGTCATTTAACTCATGTGACTTTAAACAGTACTGCCGGATCCGTCGCTTAAAGGAATTTTTAGTTGGAGTTTTCTTGATGTCTATAGGCAAGGCGTTCCAGAGAAGTACAACCTTAATAGTAAAATAATTAGTAAAAATCCCTTCACTAGGGAGGGGATGACGGAGCTGAAGGTAGTGGGGGAGGGGCGGGGGACGTTCAATCGTTCAGAATATAATATAATAAATGGAGAATTCTGGAGTTACACCTCGGTCAAAGATGAAGACATTTAAGTTGGGCTCGATATAGAACAAAGATATATCTGATACAATTATTGATTAGGCGCTCCAGTTTTCTAAGAAGTTCTTCGCAGAGATCTAAGCAACAAAGATCAGCATAATTAATAATGGGCACAGAGTTTGCGCCAGCATTGATTAAGTTTTAAATGATAAAAAATGTTGAAGGCGGTACAGACTCTGTGGGGTTCCTGTTACTTTTCGATTCACTTCAGTTACATGTGCCCGCCAACTGACCGCGGGATCAACATTTAGTCCAAGATTTTAAGGAGTATCACTTCACTTCACGATAGGTGAACGGGGCGGTACCCTAAATGTGGAACATGTTGAATATTAACCTTCCTCGCCGTCGTCGAACGACCCAGAAGCCTGACGTTTCGTAGGATTTTACCATTTACTAATAGCCTCCAGATTTGTATTCAATCTCGAAATAGCACTGAAAATATTTTCGACACTACAATGTGTGTAAAGCTGGAAATCGTTTGCATACAGGTGGTGCGAACAGTCCAATGAAGAGATAATAGAGTTAATTAATAAAGAAAACATTATCGGAGAGAGTACAACGCTTTGCAGCACGCCAGTTTCGAGATCTGCCCAATCCGAGAATATACCTCCTGTTTGTACCTTGTACGTTGAGTTGATAAACAATAATTGAACGTAAGATGGAATTAAGTGGTGAGTTTGTATTCGTATGTCTGGAATTTACGACGCAGTGATCACAGCCACACATAAACTTACATTAACAGTTGCTTCAAATTTTTTTTGCTTTTCGAGAGGTAGGTACGCGACAATAGTAGCAATAATTATGTGTATATGAAAGAATAATATATCAAATATATTTATATGAAATAGATCTGAACCTTAGACAGAAATATCAAGCACCAATAAACTTGTGACGGGGAAGTAAAGTCGAGTTGAAAGTCGATTACTACTAAAGTACTACTACTACTAAGTTACTAGTTGCACTTGTTGTTAGTCCGGTATGCTAACTTAATACCTCATTTCGAATGCACCAATTAAATCACAAATTTTCTTACCAAACATTAAACAAAGTCGCTTGAAATTTGTTGATGTTTAGTAAATAATCTTTAATCTTTTCTTGTTTCTACAATATACCTCGTACCTTTTTTATACATTTATATTTTAGTTGGATGGATATAAATTGTGTATACATACACCAATACAACTAATGACTCTACTCTTTTTACACACTTTTGTTAAATCAAGCATTTCAACAGTTTCGGTGATTGCTGTGGATGAGGGTGCTTAAAGGATTTCACGGGTATTAGCGACAGCTGTAGAGAGAAGCACGGGCGATATTATCGATTCAGCGTGATCCGCAGCGACCACACTGATGGACCCAATTTATTCGAGTCGTCGCGGTGCTAATTCCGCCGGCAGATTGCCAGGGTCGTGCCTTCTGATGTCGTCAATTACTCGATCCATCAGAACGCCAGTGCGGCCGCGTCGATCCCATAATCAAAAACGCTCTACACTAGCTCACACATCACCACAAAATAAATGACCGCATGCTATCAGCGAGCCTGCCGATCGTTCACTAATCGCACATACGAGCATTGTCGTGCCGGACGGGAGCCGGAATTTAAATGGCTTACATTTAGCATCATTATCGTCATATAAGCATTAGTTCGGGTATTATCTACTCATGTATCCTACATAATTTCTTCGGGGATGTCTCAACTATAACTCTCTGACTAGTAGGGGAACAAATGCTCAATTGGTAATGGCATTAAAAATTTCCGAAGTTTTGTCGACGCTCGGAACTACATTAATGAGTTGGCTCGATTTTTCCCCCCCGGACAGCTACCGCAGATGCAGGAGACATGAATTGCTTGCTGTGCCTTCCAGCGTTACGAAAGCTCGAAAGCTCTGCTCGAATGCTTCCCTAGCTTTGAGATATTTGTAGATGATTGGAAAGATGTCCTGTCTCTATGTCTAATGTAGAGCGAGACATAATGATATAACTATCTTAGTATATTTTTCTTTTAACTTCAGACTGATTAATATTAAATCTTATTATTGTTATTATAATAATTATTATTGACCAAGTAACATCATAAGCAATGCTCAAATTTTATTTAAATTTGCAATATGTTTTTTTTGTAATTTATTTTAAATGTAATTGAATGTGTTGATTAGTGTATTCAATAAAATAAACCATGTTCCATACAACACAATATTATCATACAAGGCTAGAAAACGTTTTGGTAAATTGCTATATTTAAATTTGAATGGAGTGGAAATGAATGAAGTAATTAATAGATTAATTAATAATAAAATTATAATAATATACTATAATTGTTCCACATCAATTGCTAGCAGAATAATCCGAGTATATAGAAGTAAGGAACTCCGACATCATAGAAAGTTGTTGAATACGATGTAAATAAGGACAGTACTGTTTTCATTGTTGCAGATGTAACTGGGTGTACAATGTGCCTGCAGGACCAGTCGTGACGCGCGCCGGACGGTGGCCGCGGCCAGCATGGCGGGCAGTGACGTATGACGCGCGTGACGCAGTAGCCGCGTGACTGGCGCGATGGCCGACGACAATACGATCATCGAAGGGACTGTCAAGTTCCGCGATGGAAAGAAGGTGAGTGTAACATAGGACATATTATTATATCGTTAGAAATTAATACTAACAAGACAAACTGACAGAAGTGTTTATACGTTTACTGTGGAAATGACTTCATTCTAATTTAATTTAATAAATTAAGTTTAAAAATAAAAATAAGAATTTTATTAATGGAAGAAATTTGTTAGAAAAAGTTCTTTCATGGCATTACTATAAGAACGCGCAGCGGTCATTTACCCTACTGATTTGCACGATTGAATCGAAAGAGTTAGACGTTAAATAAAATATACACGAAGAACTAATAGAACGTTGGTTGTTCGCAGTGGAAGTCGCGGTGGTGCGTGATGCGGAAGCTGTCGCCGGTGGCCGGTGAGTGGCCGCTGTCGTCGTTACTATATTGTCCGCACCGACTGCACGTGACTGCCGACACCGTCGGACACGTCATTATGTAATCGAGTTGATGTCACCCACCTTCGTTACCTTTTTTTTTAATGCCTTGGGCATGCAAACGAGCAGACGGGTCACCTGATGGTAAGTGTTCACGCCCGCCCATGGACACTAGCAACACCAGGGGTGTCGCCGATGCGTTGCCGACCTCGAAAAAAAGAAAGAAAAAAAATCAATTTTCAATACTTGCTTTTAAGAGTGCCTGCACGCAAACGCTGAGATTAATTTTAACGAAGTTTAACTACGTTTGTTGGTAAGGCTCGTTGTCTACTACTCTGCGGTTAGATGTGTCTCACCCTTTATATTTTTCGGAGTGTGTAAAAGGTGAGAGCGCGGTGTATGTGCCTGATTCATGTGAAGTGTGTGTGTTTGTGTGCAAACACTGAGACGAGCGGCGGGCAGGTGCGGCGACACCGCAACTCCCGAACACACACAGGTGCGCGTGTGCTGATAATGAATTGGGTGAAGATAACAGAGGAAAGTGGATGTTTTATTTGAATATTAAGTAAAACATCAGTATTAAGTTAAATAATTAGCATATAATAGTTATCGTATGGGTAATGTAAATCAGTACGAAGCAAATTGCCGTCGAACGTTGGTAACAACTCGACTTTTATTGTCATCTTCAACAACATTTTAAATTATACTGACGAGAATTACTTTATGTAAATAGTTATGTGGAGTTTTTTATATACCGAGACCCCCTCGACTGCGGAGTGTAAATAAGTATTGTAAAATCTTTTTCACCTTTGTTTATAAGACACATTTAGTTTGTTTCTTAACAGAAATAGATAAATAATTTCAGTATCACCAAGAATTTAATCATTCCAACGAGCGACATATTTGTCCGAGTTCGAATCCTACATCAGATACGTGCGACAAGTGATAAGATAGCTGAAATCCAAATGTACTATTTATCTTACGTATGGCATTGACGATGACACAATGACGAGTTCGAGGCATAACCTTACAGCAAAAAAAAGTTTATCTAGGCACCTTCATTGAAAATGTAAAATATGAATTGAAAACCAAATAGTGCATATCATATTCGAGCAATTTTTTGTTGATATTCCAAATAAGTAGGTTTCAAATATAGACCTTAATGTGTACAAATAATCAAATATAGACTTTAATGTGTAACTTTACGAGGATAATAAAAGTAAAACCGGTTTGTTTAAGCTCCGGAGGTGGAGGGACAGGGAAACGGAACTGATTATATATTTATATGAATGGTAATCGATACGGGCCTCTAAGCTTACATCAAAGGAAACTTGGCCGCTGCGGTTGATGTGTGCTGACATAATACTGAATTTTAACATACGTGCCTGCGAAGTTTCTCTTGCAAATATTCAACTTCGCCGGCGCGGGCCGCCCGGTCTCACGTCCGACTGGAGCCGACACGCTTTCAGAAATTAGACCAATACAACCTGGGAAATTACGTAGAATTTAATGTATGTAAGTTGTCATGTTCTTGCTGTTCTGAATATACATTTGAAACATACAATATTTTTGAAATTGAAATATACCCTGTGGCTCGTGTCACCGAACGTGCTCGAGCGAGCTAAGTTAGACCATTTGTTTACTTAGAATACTTACTTCGTATTCCTTGTTAGTCAGTCATTTAGATTATTATATAACAGATATAGTATAATATCTTTACATATATTACAAGCACTTTAGATAATAGACAATGTAATTTTCTGACAGTATTTACTCCAAAAAAAGTAATATCTTCGTTTATGTAAACCATGTTATCGGAAACGCTGGCCAAAGAATCGCTAGCTTTTTCTTTTTATTTGAATTATTAATCGTGCAAAATACTTTTCCGTGGAATTCATGTAATTCTGTACAAGAATTGCCCGTAATCTAAGGTCTATGAATGCCACTGACATTGTCGCTGTCAAAATAGTAAGGAGCGAAGATTTGCCTCGCACCTACCGTTTTTTAAGTAAGCAAGCTGTTGGCACTGAATGTTACCGTGGTGTTTTTTTACAGAAAGCTTAATCTGATTTAAGTTTTATGAATCCCCAAAGATTATAATAAAATTCTAATTATACGTTCTAACTCAGAAACAGTTATGTTAAAAATTAAAAATTAGTCATGAATTTCATTTTTACTAAACAGATGTAATTTTATTTATCAATTTAGTAAATAAATTAAACTCAAGAATATATCCTCAACTACTTGATAAGTCCATTTAAATAATCTTCTCGGTAAACATTAAAAAACTACGCATCGAGTCAGTTTCTCTGACTTCACCTATGTGCGATGCATAGTCTTAAAATATGTCATAAAATTAAAGTAAAGTCAAGTAAAAATATATTAGGAATTTCAGCTATAAAACATTTTGAGAAAAACTGCTGTAAATTGTAAGGATATTGTGTGTACAGTTCCGCCGTGAGCGGTGCGCGCGGCCCTAATTGGACTCTATTCTGACAGTTATCCCCGTCCTTCCCTAGATGAAGATGCGTAGTTTTAACTGCCAAGTGTTTTCTTTATATTGCTTTATTTAATATCAAGCACGCAATAGGGTTAGTATATTATGCTTATTAGTATATTATGCTTATTATTTTATTAGTTAGTATATTACGCTTAGTATATTATGATTAGGTTTGCTTAAAAACCAAAGGTTCACTATTATTATCGAGGTAAAATCAAATAAACCAAATTGCAACTCTAATGTACTTCATTTCCGATATATCCGTCTCCTTCCCTTTCATGAGCACCGCAAGAGACAGCGATATGGGTTGTTATAATTAGTTGTAATTTGGAACTCGTTGTGTTGACATAACTGAGACCCCGCACCGCGCGCGTTTCCCTTATAAACAAATTTGTCCAGAAAATCAGTTTATTTTGTGTTATATTTTGGTAACCGCTCCCACATATTGGTTGTACGACGATTTCTGTGAATATAATAACCACGTGAGAACTACAGTTTGTGATCGTTGTACGCATGCCACCGCGTGCCATGCCCTACGAGGATCGTCGCCAGGAATATCGAATAAGTGGGCACGAGTTCCGTTCCTCACATACAGCTCCTTTCATTGTCCAGCCCTTATTCCAACGCAGCTGTACTTCCGCAACACAGCTGTATTTGGTACTTTCTGATGTTTCTACTACGCTGAACACCTTTATATAGTCCATTGCTACTCCACACTCTGGAACCCTAGGGGCCCAGAAGAAGTGTAGTAAATACCATCACACCATTTCTGGAAACCGCAATTATACCAAAATATTGTCTGGCTTTAGAGTCTGATGCCGAATCCGCCATCAATAAACATTACCATATCGTTTTGTATCATATGACAATTTGCGCACTAACATCTGATTATTGAAAGCAAAACAAGTTAATGCTTATTGACTTTGGATGGCTAAAACTTGGGTGTTTTTCAATTGTGTTAAATTATATACATACATATAACATAAGTTGTTTGGATTAGTTCTAAATACAGAACCTCATGGGGTCACTCGGGCCTGTCCCGTCCATCTGTTACGGCTGGTTATCTTTGAATCTTCTTGATGATTGAAGTTAAAGTTGGAAGTTTGGTATATAGAGTTAGGTACTCATTGAAGAAACGAATAGTGACCATAGAGTTAGTGTTTGTTGACCGTGATTATTCTTAGGCATTTACTTATTTTTCATTTTCTCTCTTCCACTTAATTGTACCCTTCCACACTTTATTTGAACTTTTTTTTCTACCCAAGCGTTGTCTGGAACAGATAGCTATTTAACGTTAAAACCGCCTATTATATTCACATAATATGAGCTAAACGTTTTTTATTTATTTCTGGTCATTATTATGGTGTTACAGTTAAGAATATTCTATTCTAAAATCGAAAAATTCAGAATATAATTTTGTCCCCTAACAAATTTACGAGCTAGTATTGAAAAAATAAGTGTAAGTACTGTAGTTGAATATAAAAAATTAAAAATGCATGATAATTTACGATTCACTCGCGTACTGGTGCGTTCAGAGAAATTACTTCACTTCTTGTAGTAGTCACGAGGAGGACCCAAAGTAGCAGAGAATAAGAACACGGATCGGAGTGACTTTTAACATTCGTGCAAGAGGGAAGCCCCTAAGTAAGCGCGCGATCCCTCTCAGCGACCTAGGCGACCTATTGGCGCCGTGGTTGAACATCATGTGTAGTCATCGCAGCCTTTCAATATATATTATTTATATGAAACAATTTGCTTTCTTATAAACAGAAAATTGACACAATCGTGAAAGAAGAATTACTCATAATTAGATGAAGTCTTCATATCGCCTATAAAAAGTTCAGCGTTCTTTTACGGAGGTCGATGTTCGTATGTACACTGAGGTTCCAATGTTCATGTGCAATTTACCTTTTGGAACCTTCAATATTGCGGTTAAGCTCTATCGTTTTAAATAAAAGGTGCGGAAAGCATTGCAGCAAAATGATAAGAGCACGGTTCTTTTTAAAAATTGAGAGAATAGCTTACCGAGTTCTATTTTGAAATTTAGAAGAGTTTCCAAAAAATCTTTATAGTTTTTATTAACAATGTGGCGATTATTATTATTATACTGTTACGAATGTTCTGCGGAAAACCCAGGTACTTAAAATAACTACTTTGTGGACATTGGACGACTTTCGCTCTTATGTTTTTCGCAAAAGGACGTTTGCTTTTATTGCTGCATCTTGAACGTTCTATTGTTTTCCCAGGATTCGACGCGAAAGGCGTGGAAAGTACTGAAAGGCCCAGAAACTAGAATAAATAGCGGGCAGGCTCGGCCGCGAGGCGTTTGGATCTCGAATCGAAAGCGAAGAGTTTTCACTACGAGCGAAACACCAGCGAACAACCAGTACGACTGCGACTGTGTATTGAAAGTGCAGTAAAGTCTGTGCGAAACAACTTTGGCGGTTTGAACACCCGTGTATCCTGACACGTAACAATACTCTTAGAAATAAGATTGTTTTTTCAAAATGGCGTTACCACGCTGTATATAATATAATATAATGAGCGAAAGCGGTTGTCACTCATTTTGTCGCTGGATGCCCTTGGCGTCAAGCAGTACTCGTACTTTAGTAGTGTCACGAGCGGACGTGGCGCTTAAATTTGAATGCGCGATCGGCTCGCCCCGTCGAATAATAACATTTTGTAATACCGCACTGTTTACGCACGCATAATTACAAGAAAAATTTAAACGTAAAAAATGTAATCCAGTTAAAAAACTGCAAAATAATCAAAACAACAGCAAAAAAAATTTAACAAAATATGAAGTTTACTTGAATCGTAATTCAAATACTCTGGGCCAGAAGTACATAACTTTGCATTTATTTGGAGGTTTTTTGAAACCATCTGTAGGTACGAGAGCTGTATAACGTCACGGCTTGTGTGCGAAACATTAGACATATTTGAATTACTCATAGATATTCGTATTCAGGGAGACGGTAATCCGGAATAGTAAACAGTTAGTAGTAAAAATGTTAGTGAACATGTTATGCAGCAAAGCTGCCAGCGCCAGCTGGTCGTCCGTAAACAATATTGTTAAATGCAGGACAGTAAATTTGTTGTTCACAAATTTACTTTCTTTAGTTTAAACATTTATTAATAGATGGCGTTAGTAATATCTATTCTTAATCACGATAATAAATCTACGTACGTGTGCACTACGAAGTTTATATACTTGGATTTTTTAATATATCAACTCGCACTTGTACTGCTGAATGTAAGAGTTGCTTTATGTATTACAAAACACATCGGAGCCTTATGATCAATTTTATTATTTTACTTCATATAAATATTTTTTGTAGCACCATGTCCATAACATGTATGACAATTATTGTTAAAAACGGCAACTGAGTGTTCAATTTATGCGGTTGTTAATTTTTACTGCGCTCGCACGTCACAGAGACGATTCTTTCGTGTACTTCTGTTATTCTTGTAAAGAAATAAATCCAACAAAACAAAACTAAAACCTGTCTGACGATAATCAAACCGACGAATAAGAGATTTCACGAGCAGACGAGCTGCCGAGCTGACGAGCTGACGAGCTGCCTTATAGAGCTGATTCATTTGAAGTGCTTTCTTTGAGTTACGTGTGGTTAAATGGTGGATCGGATGACAAAATTCATGTCGAATCACGATGATTGATTAGAAAATACAGAGGAGTGATTCATATAGCTAACGGTTGCAACAGATTCAATTACGAAGTCATTCATATTATTCTTCTATTGGAAAATGTGAAAGGATTTTTTATGTGCCGAATCGTTTTCGAACTTTTCACATGCGGTTTGGGTTTTACTTCGACATATAATTTAGTTGGCCTTAAATGACTTTACTACGCTACATTATGTACTCGTATGATTTAAAATATTACAAACAATCTTGTTAACTAAACCATTTTGTGCATGAACTCAGAATAAGGGTAAAGTGATTTAGGTGACCTGTGTTAGTATTAACTTTTTTTTCGCTGGTTATTTATTAAATTTATATTTATAGAAATATAAAGAGGAGAAAATATAGTAGAAAAAGTGATATAAGTACTGAGCAAATTATTGATATAATATATATTGACTAATATCGATTGATATGTCATGTCTTTAATGTAAGGGTTCGGCAGAGTCAAGAACAGAATACAAAAAGTGAGGGAAACACTCATCAGAGCGCCAGGCACGCGCGCGCTGGAACGCGCTCACATAAATTGGTTCGGTTTTGATTGTTACTACAAACAAATACCGCAGACGACAAAATAGAGAAAGCATTTATTACCCAAATATATTATATTCGCATCGCATCTGAATTTTTTTTTGTTAATAATTGTAAGTCAATGTTTGAGTAGCATCTCATGGTACATGTGATTTTCACAATTTAGCACAATTTAGAGTCAACATAAAGACACTTCGCTAGAACTCATTATTTTGAGAGTCACTAATTTCATTTTGGTGCATATAAATTGAAATATGATTTCATGAGTTAAATCCACAACTCAGCTCTCAAGACAACGTCAGTGCCGGAGCAAGGCAAGCTTGGACAACCGGGAGGCTTAATGTTCGCCACGCGACTCGTCAGGAGGGTAGGTAACTCTCGCAGGACTTGGGAATCGAGAGCATGGGGTTATCGGCACGCGAGGCAGGCTCGCCCCTAGGGACCACCCTAATTTCATAAAGGGTACCTGTATACGAAGCGTGGTCCTCGATTGCGCCCGCAAATAAATCGTCCCTGATGGCGATTTCACTTTATTGGCAGTCAACACGGGTGTTTAGACGTATTCATGACGCGTCAACGATTCAATCGCGGAATTTATCGGACTGGTAACAAATATTATATAAGCTCAATACTCCGACTGTTTGCGATCTTGTATTTGACTTTAGATATTTTCGCAAATTTCTAAAACTCATAAAAAAGGTAGTGACTTTATATCGGTAGATTAAAAATGCTACAAGTTACCAACCATTGCAGACTCGAAAGGCAAAATGAGAGGATTTCTAGGGTCCGTCTGAGAAAATCCCATAGGAAATTAGGGGAAGCACTTTGTGTATATATGAAACGCCGGAGTTTCCTCACACGTGCCGAAGAGTTTCCCAGTAGTGAGAGATCCTACACACCTCGAAACCTCCCACAAAGAGGCCAGATCTGATAATAAGAAAATACAAAGCCGCGGTATAGTTGTATACTACGAGTATATTGAAATGGAACAACACCGTGTTGCGCGTCAAGTTCAAAAAAAAAACAAATAAATTGTCTATAAATTTGATTTGAATCTATGTAATCACAATTGAATCAGTCGGATAGTTGTATTAACTAATCACCAATAGGAACGTCTCTTGAAACAGCGATTGACTCCCATGTATGGATGTATAAAGATTTGCCCGGTGTGAAGTGTTTGTTAACAATTAATTAAAAGTGTTAAACGATTATACGCCCACGCTATGTTCGATAATTTTGCTAAAACTATTGGCCTTGCCGACATATATATTGTTACCTATTTGTCAGGATATTATTTTTTAAAAACAAATTTTACAAAATGAAATCTTATAATTCAAAAAAAAATTAACAAAATAATTTAATTTAAAGCAAATTAAACAGGGTGACAGCGATTAGACAGCACAATATGACAGAGTCACGTTCTGGACGACTACTGAAGATGAATTCTGCACCGACTTTTATACCCCTGATTCTTATAATTTCTTTTATTCTTCTACAGTATATTAAGTAAACATTGTTCGACTAGTCTGATCATTTCAGATCGTTGTTTTGTTATCATATTTTTTATCTATTAATTCAAACGAGCGACGACGTCAACTTTATTAATATTGTTACGTGTCAGGATCCGCAGGTTCGTAAAATGCCACAGTAATTCCGCAGAGACTTTATTTCAATTCACACACACTTCATAATCGTAGTTGCACTCGTAGATTGCAGTTATTCGCTTCGTAGAGAGAAAATTCTTCGCTTCATATCCGGGAACCGAATGCCTTGTGGCCGACCCTGCCCGCTATTTATATCGATTTCCGGGCTTCCAGATCTTTCCACGGCCTTCGTGGAAGTCAACAACAACAATAATTCCCGGAAATCGACATAACAATAGGGGGTCAGGTAAACAACCACCTTTCGGCAATGTATACCAATCTCACCCGTTTTGCCTAAGGCATAAGGGCGAGATTGGCCTGAAGTGTCCCAGGTAGTTTTTATTACTGCCTGGGTTTGACTTTTATTGCCTCCATTGTTTTCACTGGAAGGGTCGGCCACCCTTCCAGAAACTTTGTAAGCCTGTTGACTTTGTCTTCTCTGCTATCCTTCGAGAAGCTTCGTAACAATATCTTTGTCCGCGAGTACCGAGTGACCAAAAAGCTGCAGCAGGTGAATGGTACGGGTGGCCGAATAGCTCGTCCTAGGTTATATGGAATGGTAATGTGGAGTCAATGTATTACTGTCTGGTAACTAATTACGGCGATGATCTAATTGAACGGGGATGATTTTTAAGTGTAATTAATAGAAACTGTTCTCATAAATACACACAGCCGCTGGTTACTTTTTATCTAGGTATATAAAAGCTGAGTGTCTGGAGTATCTCATATGGAACCCTCCGGTATTATTTAAACTATTAGGTACATCGGAATGCCGCCATGCTAAAACTTATTTAACGTAATGAGCATTTGAATGAAAATTGCAATGTGATTCTAAGTTAATAAAATTCAACATGATTTTTCGTGAGGCGAACCGAAGGCGGTTGCTATTAAATAATAAATAACTGTCTTACTTATTAAAAGCCGGGTATAATATTCAATCAGGGCGAAGTTACATTAAACTTCCAAATATTCTATCGTTTCCAATAAAAAGAAGAAAAATACTAACAAAGTAATCGGAACGTCAAAAATATAAGTAGTTCATGAACTTTTTTGAAGCGTTTCGTTATATTTTGCTTTAGGAGAGACTCTGATTTATTTCTACTAAAAATAACACAACATTGCCTATGGCCTATTAAGAATGGTTTGCTTTTATTTATAAGATGGATGTAACGTGATCATGGAAGCTAACATCCGTTCGCATTAGAACTTAACTTAGAACTAGCGCGATAAGTTCACAGTTAGTAGTTATGAAATTCTAGTGGGTTTTACTAACGACCAAATGGTCCATCGGAGGTACCATCGGAGTACTTGCTTCGATTGCTTATTTCGATTCTGACATCCAATCTGATCTCTGACAGTCCCATATGTGTATCATGCCGATAAATCCCATTCATAAAGTTTTCACCAAGCTGTGCTTCTTCATTATATCTTTCATTAAATACATAGAATTTCTGATTTACAGCAAATTCCTCTTTCATTATAAATCCGTTAATACTGAGCATCCTGGTTGCTTGTGCTGGATGCTCCTTACCAAGAAAATACGTTATGGCTTATTATCCTTAGAGAAACAATTTGATTCAAGACGACTCATTATTTTGGTTATGAGAATTATTATTTGTTTATATTATTTCTGAACTTTTAAAATATTAACCTAAAAACTTTATAGTTCCCAGCAGACCTAAGCATGATTACTTTATTTACATGTTGCAAGTCAAGTATCGTAAATTTTAAGGAACATAATTATTTCCACACTCCATTATCAATATTCGCAATCTTTGCCAAGAAACCGATGATACTCATTCCGAGACGGAGAAAATTCTCGCAGCGTTCATTTAATTAACATTACTGGGCGTTAATAAAATAAGAGATACGATTACTTGGTATCGAAAGGAAATCGTGCGAGAGGATCAAACTTTTATGTCACTGGATCGAATCGAGCACTCGTCTTGGCTAGTAGTTAAAGGTGAATTATTGTAAAGCCACGTCCATCTCGCACAACCGCACGCACCAAGTGCGAGGGTACTGCGACCGTCGTAGAATCGGAAACCACACACTTCGATGCTTGATTGAAATGTTTTTATGTACCTACTCAGAGAGAGAGCTCAGAGAGAAGCTCGATGAGCTTCGCTGGCCTCTCGAAGTAGTCCTCTTAGGCCAGCACCACGCGTCGCTATGCAGACGATACTGACTTTTATGGATAATCTAGAATGCAAGACCACCTCATATGCGAGGTTCCAGATAAGAATTCTTAATACGGAAAACTGTGAAACCCCACAGCAGACATATTTTTGATGTAATATCACATTATAACCCATATATTGCATCTACCTGTTATTCAAGTAGCTCCGATAGTACTACACAAGTAGGGAGGTGCATTGTCATCGGTCAGTGCTCCGTGGTAGCCTTCCAGGAGTTACATCCATTGATACGTCTATGCTTACTGTCATCGCGAAACTGTCTCATCCAACAGCCTCCTCCGGTAGGGAAGGGAGTCGCAGAATCATGTCTAGTGTTTTTATAAACGCTCGAAACTATAAAACTATTGTAAACTATTGATTTTATGTAGCGTACGGATGAGGAATTGGTGACCTGACTGTCGTTAGAACTGACATAGAAAGTAGAATTCCGGATGATTCTTTTTTCATACTGTTTACATTTATTTCAAGAATCCAAATACCCTAGAAATACAACGTGGAATTCTCATATTTAAATGAATTTATTGCTATTGTAAGGTCTAGAAAAATTGAAATATATATCATAACTACAATTAAAGCAAATCCTTAAAACAGATAGTTATGTTTTTTTTTAATTTCAAGTGGACGGATCACGCGATCGTTAATGGTTAATATCCATCATAGTCGTCCGTCACCCTAAAACCAAACGCTTTGCCGCCCAAGATGGACGCGAGAGACTCGCCTATTACTGGTGCCTTGACACTGCAATTGAAAAATTGTAAAAAGCGTTTCACGGCTAATTCTAGTGGTGTGGTAGCTAGCTAGTTGGGCATATAACTCTATCACCGTGCACCCCGGCACTTCCTAAGGAGGTACCATCCACCGTAGCCTCTAGACTTGGACGAAAGGATGGAGATTTTTGGTAAACAGAAATGATGCAGCACAAAGTGCAAAAGGTAAAATAATAAATTGACATAATTTTTCATTTAATTTTAATGTAAGATGTTCCCCGTCATTCTTTCCAATTGGTAACAGGACAAAATGAAAAAATAGTTTTTTTTATTTAGGATTCTCGAAAACAAAAATGTTTTTTACCTTATAGATTTTTTGATATTTCGAGATTTCACCGAAATTTACGCGTACTATTACATACCTCCTGTAATTTTAATGCCCGATGTTTAACGTCTGGCAAAACCACAATGGCTGGCACAAGCGAGCCAACTAATATCACTATATTAACTGATCGTTATTTTATTTTACATTTGTTAGGTGTACCCTCTTTTTGTTAATAACTGTTGAGCAGCGAAAGACGTTTGATATATAATTTAATATTGTGTGACATAAGCCGTAAAAACGTATCGCCGCCATTGAATAGCGGAGCAATATCGACGGGATTAGAATTAAAGCAAACACGAACGGACCCTAGCCAACATGAAGCAGTCACAAAATAGAAGTAAGATTAATATCATCTCGTTAATATAATACATCCATCTTGTCACTAGGTTCTTTGGAAGAAAATGTATAACCTCATGTTACGTTTTGACGACACGTGTATAAGTGTAAGCATGAACTATATTTTTAGCAGTCTACTCACAATATTGTTATCATATTGTTACGAAGCTTCTCGAAGGATAGCCGAGAAGAGAAAGCCGGCAGGCTTACAAAGTTTATGGAAGGGTGGCCGACCCTTCCAGTGAAAACAATGGAGGCAATAAAAGTCAAACCCAGGCAGTAATAAAAACTACCTGGGACACTTCAGGCCAATCTCGCCCTCATGCATTAGGCAAAATGGGCGAGATTGGTATACACTGCCGAAAGGAGGTTGTTTACCTGACCCCCTATTGTTATGTCGATTTCCGGGAATTATTGTTGTTGTTGACTTCCACGAAGGCCGTGAAAAGATCTGGAAGCCCGGAAATCGATATAAATAACGGGCAGGGTCGGCCACGGGGCATTCGATTCCCGAGTATGAAGTGAAGAGTTTTCTACCTACGAGGCGAATACCTGCGATCTACGAGTACAACTGCGATTGTGAAGTGGAATAAAGCCTCTGCGGAATTACTTTGGCATTTTACGAACCTACGGATCCTGACACGTAACAATATAATGTTAGACGTTAAGGTTAAGTCTTTATAGGATGAAACGAGTTCCCAAAATTAAGTGGTAAAAAGTAGCGTTTCGGAAAAGCGTACAGGGAAATTTTATAAACTTTTACCCACTACTTAGGTTACTCAATAAGTTTTGAGATGCTCGAAATTTAAGAAAAGAACGCACTTATATTAGTTTTCAAAAGTTTTAAAAACGAACAATGATCTAATAATTTTATTACAATGCTTCCCGCACTTTATTTATTTAAAATGCTTGATTTAAATTAAATTAAATTTAATTTAAATTTGAAAAGCTTAACCTCGAATGTAATCGCGTTATCGTCTATTACGATTTTTAATATGTTTAATCGAACAATTCAGTTTTCAAAGATTGCAATCAGCCTTATGAGATTCAACTCCCAACTGCTGCAAAAAAAATTAAAATTGGTTTGTTAAATTTAAAAAGCGGTAAAATATACCTTAAATATGACTTGACGAATGACGAAGGCCTACAAAAGCAATAAATGCACAATATATACGCAATATATGAACGTAAATAATAAACTCGTATGCCGTGATGGCAAATGGCATGATGCTTTTTCATGCCGTCATGCCTCCTCTACGCCACTTGGCATGTTCACCGCTGGTACGCACGCCTTGTATTTTACGTATCTTGTATACAGTGAAATTAGACTTTTGAGAACAGTCTAAAACAAATCAAAGCTGCAGTTTATGATTAAATTTAAATAATATTTTTCATGATTTCCGGCTGCATTTGTAATTGACAGATAATAGTATGATCGGTGTTGCCAGATATGGGAGTTTAAATAAACCTTTTTTTTGGATTTTTTTTTATTAAAGAGGAAATTGTAACGCGAAATACTTTTGAAATATTCAAGTCTATCAAGTATTCGGAATGGTGAAATATTAATTATTTATTTTATTATTACCTTAATTTTTATATTTATTAAAACTAATATTAATTAAGTATCGAATTAATTACATTTCTAATGTCCCATACAGGTTTAATAATAATCAGATAATAACTGTAGTAGTAATCAGTATAATGAATAATGAGATATTAATTAATTACTTTATGCTATATTGGAAATGGATTTCATTCTATACTTGAGTAATATTAGTTTTTTATAAAATTAAAAAATAAGAAAATTGGTTCCAGAAATGCCTTTTCTTTTTTTTCTTTTTTTATTTTAGAAATTGTTATATTTAGTGTAATCAATCTCCGTTCATCTCTATAAACACTGCCTGTAGTTAACACATATAAGGTTGTTACCTATAAAAAATGTACTATTACTACTACTATGGTCTATTTGTATATATGAAGTACACAATCTTTCATAATATCTATTTGTATCGACTAATTCGGCTGTCTCACTGGAGCCACGACACGTTCCACAGTGAAATGTAACTGGATACAATGCTGGGGTGCGTTAGTTATGCAATAACTATAATATATAATAAAAAATATATTGATTTTAGTAACGAAAATATTCTTTTTTATTAATTTATTGGTTTTTATTATTTAAAAATTATAATATTAACTTCAATGTTTCACATCTACCGGACGCTCCGTGATATCCAATTTTATTTCTTCTCTCTCTTGTATTGACATAATACGGAACTACTGAATTTGATTACATTTCAGAAGAGGCGACAGATGTAGTTCCCTTGCAAATATATCTCCTAGCCTCCCTTGATAAATTGCCTGAGGTTCCAGAGTAGCTTGACTGGTTCTACATTACGATATGGATACTATAGGATATATTTTGGAGAGTGTGCGCAGGAATTATTCGAAGTAATTCCCCCATCGCCGTTTCTCCATCGAACAACTCGACGTACAGTGGGTATCCATCTTTACGTAGTGAACGTACCATCTGTACGGATGGCGAGGTTTGCGTCGTCATTCATTGTGCGCACTGCAAAGGACTGGAATTACTTACCCGCGTGGGTGTTCTCGCCTTCTTACAATTTGGGAGTCTTCAAGAGGAGAGTGAATAGGCTCTTATAATTTAACGCGTTCAACATCTTAGACTTCATCACCACTTTCCATCAAGTGGAATAGTTGTCAAGCATTAACTTATTCTATGTAAAAAAAACAACATCATAAAAGCGTAACATGCAGCGTTATATGAAATTTAATTTGGATTCGGTACAAATTATATAAGTTCGTATAGTACAATCAAAGCCCAGGCGGTAAGCCGTGCGTGATGGTATTTCCTAGTCTATTGCTCCTTGCCTTGGTCTTATCGGATGATCAAAAAGGATTCCTTGCGCTTATTTTCGACTTCATAAAATACAGAGAATGTACCGTAACCCTCCTAGAACCGCGCATTTTTATCGGCGATCGATGGCAGCCCCCGCTTTAAGCTCAATATTACAAACGACACGATCATGATACGACGGTTCTTCGCAAGTCCCTTTGTGCGAGGGTGTTGCGGTACCAATTTCGAGATAGATATCTAAATTACGAAGTACGTATTAAATTATGTTTGTTTTACATAACATTTTCAATGTCAGATTTTCAAATAAAACTTCACTGATTTATGAGATATCTAATGTACATAGAATGCATAATCCATTTATATACACACCGATACACTATATACATTGGTTATATTTAATCACCATCATCATCATCACATCAGCCCGTTATAACCAACTGCTGGGTATAGACCTCCTTTAATTTTTGCCAGCCTCCTCGAACTTGTATCCATGTATGCTCAGCGACTCTGATGATGCCATCGATCTATCGCGCTTTTGATTGCTCACGACTTCTTTTACTTGACCTTGGCCACCACTGTGTCAGGGCTTTACTCCATCGGCCATCACCATGTTGTCCTGCCCAATTCCACTTGATATTTATCGCTCTGTCCCCGACGTCGTAGACTTGTCCGACGTCGGATCTCAGTTTTTCGTACTCGATGCTCTTAGTGAGTGTCTATGTTTCGGCGCCATATGTCATAGTTGGCAGAACACACTGGTTCAAAATATATGTCTTTAGGCTTTGTGGGAATTCTTTTGACCGGAGGATATCTCTAACTTTCCAAAAGCGGCCCATCCAAGCTGGATTCGTCTTAGAATCTCCTTGTCCGAATGCTCCTTGCAAAAGATATGACATGTCCAAGATAAACGTAGTGCTTCGCCACCTCCAACTTGTCATTTCCTACTTTGACAGTTGGAGCTGGCAGACTATTGACTATTCAAAGTTACCTTCGTCTTAGCCATGTTCAACTTGAGACCCATCTGAATGGAAGCATCACTGAGATCTTTAAACATGATTTTGAGATCCTAGATGTTCTCTGCAATAACGATCAAGTCATCTGCGAACCTGAGATGCGACAGGTAGACACCATTGATATTGATGCCACTTTGGTCCCATGTAATCAAATTTACGACGTCGTCTAAGATAGCAATAAAAAGCCTAGGTGATATGGCGTCACCTTGTCACACCCCCCTTTTTATGGGAATAGGTTTGTAATTTCATGCAGCCTAACTTACATTGTCGCTTTGTCGTATAAATCTCCGAGCAATAATATTATGTTTAATAATATTAATAATTACTAGGTATAATTGCAATAACTACAATTATTCAAATTATTTAAAATGTACCAATTAATTGTAAGCTTCGGTGTATGCAATAATATAATAATAAATTCATAAAATACATTAAATATTCACAGAATAAGATAGATTGGAATAATGTATAATGTTGGCGCGGCAGTCCAGCGATAGCACTGATCGCTAACCAAAGCGGAATTCCGTGTGTCCATATACTAAATCAGCTCGGACTTACCTTCAAGACGGGTGATGTGAAGATCCGTTGTCTTTCTTCACGCGACTTACTTTCTGGTGGTTTCTTCAGCTTGTTGGTTCGTCCAAACTGTATAGAGTATACACACACACGACCTTCGATATAGTGGAGCGGTTATGAAGCGGTATGATAGATTATCCACGACAGTGGAAGAACAGCGGCGCGGATAGGCTCAATGAGCATGCGGTTTGCTTGGTAGCCAGATTTGGACTGGTTAACACGCGGCGGGATTCGACCGACGTGTTTATAAAAGTAATTGAGGGTGGATATGAATTTATGCCTAATCGGCGCTAACATGTAATGATAATTTTAACCCGATTTGTGTTTAATTCCTGACGTAAAAATTAAGTATTAACAAGTGATTAAAGTTATAAATATTGGCGTCCGCCATTTTGTGCCTTATTAATAAAACGGTGGTCGAGATGAAGACACAACCTACTCATAACTGACTACGCTTTAATACTAACCTGTACAAGTAGACAAAACCAACTAAATTCCTTCAGCACTTTATATTTTTTAAGGTACATATTAAACAAATCACAGCACAATAGAATTAGAGAATAACCACGATGTCTGACTTGGGTGCTATTTAACATAATAATGCGCTAGCGCGCCTTGGCAGGTTAGTCCTCTCTTTTTTTTGACGGGAAACCCTCTAAGCTTATTGATACATGTGATCTATGACTATCGATACACTAGATCTAGCTCTATACAAGTTGTTAGAGGGCGCCACATAAACGTGGTATGAATTGCCAGCATTAGTATTACAAAATTTTATTAGACATTTGTTATTCGGTCTGTTAGTCTCCGCTCTTTCTACAAATATAAGGCTCCGTTGCTGATTTTTATTGACACAGATGTTTTTTTATATCAAGCACAAAACAAACCGTTATATTCTGGAGCTGCTAGGCTGGAGGGGGGGGGACCATTCGTACATCCATTGAATATCGAACGGGGGTATGTTGCAGATTGCGTGCACCTACAAGTGTACCGGGACTCGAAAGCACGGTGGGGTGGCGCCGCGAGCAAGGCGTCGCTCTCGCTACAGCAGTACCTGGGTTGCGAGGCCGGCTTCACACTCGACAAGCATTCCCACACGCTGGCGTTACTCTGTCGGGATTTCACTGCTGTCCTCGCCTTTGAGACTAGAGAGAGGCTTATTCAGTGGCAGGTATACCGCAATGTTGCGACTGTTATTTATTAATAGGCAAATCCGAAACTTTTGAATATAATATTCAATATAGACAATACCCAAATATTTAGGGTGTGAACAATGAAAGATTATTGTGTAAACTTTTTTTTTTGGATAATATTTCCGGATAATATTCTTTCGAATAAGCTAGAGATAATAAATAAATATTGTTTAAAATCTCGTTTTAATGAGTACTAATTTAAGAAATATGTTATTGCCGTAGAAAATGTTCATTTTGTAAACGCTTCTAGTGCGGGAAATTCTATATTTCCTGTGTGTCTTACGATACATACTTAAGGACATACTAACTGACTGGCCGCTAACCACATATCCACCTTTCACGGGAGTGTGCAGTAGCACTGCTAAGAGGACTTTGGGTGCCATAAGTATCGCCATCTCATAGAGTGTGCCCTGCTTCCGTAAACACCTGAGTTAAATTAGGAGTGATGTGAATGAGGTGGGAGTCGACATAAGTATAACAGGAAAGGGCGATGGAAGGAAAGATACACTGCGACTACCCCAAATAATGGAATAACGTAAGGCAGTTGATGATGTAGGTGTCTTGCGAACCTTAAAGAATTTGCAACTAACTAATACTCTAAAAGAAGATTTATCGGTCACATAATTATTTCCACGGTTGGGATCGTACCAGGATCCTTACGGTCGGCAGACAAGGTCAGTCAGTCGTTGTCAGTATTATTTGGACGGCAGGGTCGTTGAATAATGGAATACCTGGTTACGACGTTGGTGTAAGTGAACCATGACGTTGCAGGTAAAAGTGACGGCTCAGTTGGGTGAGGCGCGGCAGTATCTGGTGCTGGTGGGCAGCGGTGGCGCGCGACGGCTGGCAGCGGGCCCTGCGCGGCTGCATCTGCTCCAGCGGCGGTTCGCACTCACCGCTGGGGTGCCACCGCGGTTGTTGGGCGTTTGGGAGCTCGCGCATCTTAGGTATTGCACCTGGATCTGGATTCATCTTCTGTTTTTTCGATATTTGGATAAAACAAAGATATAGTAGCAGCGGTGTCACACGACGAATTTTCTGTCTAAACCGGTGTCGATAAACTTGCATAAACAAATAATAATCCCACTGAAATAATGATATCTTTATTGGTTATGATTATTATTTATACAATTTTCCTGTTTATTACTCTATAAAACATTTAAGTTTAGTTTTATGAAATTTAATATCAAATAAAATTATAAGACATATCGGTCACCTGAAATATGTTATCTAATCGACTTTGTGTAGAGATACACACTTGCGATCACCAAATTAAAGTATCGTATACAGATTTGAATGCAGTTAACATTTATATCTCACGGGTACCCTGCTATAAAACTTCGATAGATTTAATCACGTGATATTTAAGGGTTCACTTCACTGCACGTTGAGGCGGTTTAAAAATTTTGATTGAAAAAAGGCACCTTATGATCTTAGGACATGTTCGTTCATTTGTAATATATCGTGTAGTCTGTTGCCTACTACAGACTTTAAATTAATAAAGTAGAAATCCGGTGCACAATAACGACAATCAACAATCTTTTACAAATATTATTTCCTGATTATTATTTTGTATACTTTGCATAATATATAGCTATTATGTATTCTTACACTTAATCTTACAAGAGTAAAACTAATTCAAATATGGCATTTTTTAATATTTGAATTCACAAGTGTTGAAAATAAGCCTGTGAAATTAGTATAAAGCATATAAATTCAAATTTTTTTATACAGACGATACGGGGTCGTAGAGGGCCGATTCTGTTTCGAAGGCGGATCGCACTGTGGAAAGGGGGAGGGGCTGCATGTACTGGTAACAGATCAAGCCTCCGATATTGTGCAAGATTTTGATCTCGCTTCCAGAGGACAGCTCTCGCCACGTAGACGTCCGTTCGCTAGGAAAAATGAAGGTACCAAACAAATGTACCTTTATTTTGAAGGAATGATTAATAAGATCAATATTAATTTATACTTTTTGCATTAATCAATAATTTAAGCTAAAAATGTATTATAACGCAGTATTATCATACACAGGTATTGGAAGTCCAAAATCCCACAAAGCATTCCGACCGGATACTAGATTATCAGAGTTGAATACAATAGACCGATCTTTACCTGCGACGGATTTACGTTTGTATGAAGACCCTTGTATTGGTGAGGAATCTGGTGCTATTTCGCCCTACTGGCCTTCAACAGAACAGACTAATTTCCAAGATATGGGTCTTGGAGATACCGTTTCGGTCAATGAAACTGTGGAAAGTACAGATTTAACGCCTTGGACGGGGCAGGGGAATGTAATGTTGGAGCGATGCATGAGCTGTATATCGAAGTTAGGGGCTCTTTCCAGATCATCCACAGCAGCTTTGACGCCAGGTGCAAAACATTTTAGCCCTGCATGGACCATGGAGGCGGTAGATGAAACGCATACTGAAACCTATTCAACAGAAAATACACAAATTAATGAAAAAACTTCGATTGTAAATATTAAGATCAAAGAAGACATTTGTGGGTGTTCATTAGAGCGACCGCCTGAGCGACCTCCAAAACCAACAAAACTTGAATTAAATCTTTTGAAAAAACCTCCGATGCCACCACCCGTACGATCTTACAGTCATGCACATTTATCAAGTTTTAGTGAAAATAAACCAAACAGAGTAGGACCTTATGAAAATTATGATGTACCGAAAATTCCATCTGCCGAGGTAATTTTTCAATATTTTCTTTTGTTTTAATTAATTCTAAAATAATATATACATTTAATCTATCTCATAATTTGACAGGTTGACGGAGAATACTATGATACACCAAAGAGATTAAAAGAATGCCTTAATAGTGAATTATTTAAAATCACGAGAAGTGCAACTTCAAATACGCTAATATTAAAGAAACCATGTGGATGTTTACTTAAGTTCGGCAAAGGATCAAATGAACCAACAGTTATAGACACTGAAGAGAATTTTCAACCAGCAAATTGCCCATGTAAAAGGGTGACGGATTGGGCTAACAACTGGATAAAGCTTCCATATTGTAAGAGAAATGCTGATACAAAAGAAACGTCTGTGCCAAATAAAGAAAACGTTGTGCCGAATAAAACTGACCAAAATGCTTTATATGCAACAATTGATTTATCACGTAAAACGAAACGGAAAGTCTATGCTCATGGTTCCATCACCCCCGATGATTCACTCGTGAGGAGCTTTGATTCTCACACATTAGAAATAGACGACGGCCCTTTAGCAAATTACGAAAATCTTAGTTTTGCTTTATCTTTGGAGCACTATGAAAATGCAAAAGATTTGTTGAGAAAAGCAGGAGTCACACAAGCAGAGTTAGATGCTTTGACTGCCAATTTAAAACCGTCGTTTACCACTGTTACTAGCAGAAGTATGTGTACAACATGTAGTTATCCTCAAGATCGTGACAACGAGCAATCTAATCGCAAGGCTTCTAGTAGCACTCATGACGAGTATTTAATGATGGAGCCAAATACAATGGATAGCAATAAGTTCGAGCAAGATAGATCTTTTGCCGCTGGCTATACACCAATGTCACCTATTAGCGGCTTCGCATTTCATACCATGAAATATCCTGCAAAAAGTCCTATCAGCAGGTTACTCGATGAAAAATCTGCGAGCAATCCAACATTGTGTGGCCCTGAAGAAAATAAATCTGTCAGTGAAACAGTAGAACTCAGACCAGGGGTTCGTGATCGCACAGAATATAGAAAGCGATCTAGTTCAGCTGACTCGTCACGTTTTCTTGAGGATGTTAAGGAATTTGACGGAAGCGTTGGCTCCAGAGGCTCTGCGTCATCGATTGAAACTCTTAGAGATTTAGGAGCGGGTGAATCAAATACTCTTTGTGACTGCGCAGCTGGCAAGCATTCTGATGCTGACAGTTCTGAAGCTTCTAAAGCAAAAGGTACTACAACAACGACAGGAGGGAACAGAGATTCTTCAAGTTCTAATGATTCAGGAGTTTCAAGTTGGTCGCTACGCGGTGAAGCAATTCCGGGTGTGACAGAGTTTGAGCTGCCAGTTACGACAGCAGCGGCTCGAAGACGGTACCGTAGCGCTCGGAGGGCTAACATGTCTCCTCGTGGAACTCCTCCCAGACGCTCAAGATCCACAGGACCACCACGACATCCGCCCCCTACTACCCATAAATGCTGCTCAGCAGAAGCCGAAGTTCCTGTTTTAACTGTCCAACCACTTCGAGGTAAATTAATTATTAGTACGATAACCATGACTATAAAAACATATTTTAGAATTTAAATTGTACAAATTAACATAATATTATAATTTAAATTTTACTGTAGGAGTCGTAGACACACACAGCACTTCTAGTGGGACATCGGATATGTCGGACTACATCGAAACACTGTCTATTTGCTCCTCACATTCCTCATCGGATACTCCCATCACTATGAGGTAATACTAAGTCCTCACTATTTATTTGTCTTTTAAGACACAATCTACATAGCCAATGTATATATTTCAATGTCAAATGTTGTATCCAGGGTGATGCGACAGACGACGAGCACGCTACGACCGCGGTCCGGGAAGGAGTATCGCCCGCTCGCCCCGCGGCTCGCCTCCGCGCTGCATCCGCACACGCCCACACAGCCGCATTTATTCTCCAAGCAGCAATAGGAACTGCAGTCACCTTTCATTCGATAAGCAATAATAATTATGTAATGACTTTCGTTTTAAAGAATCGATTCAGTATAACCAGGGACATTCGTGTAGTTTAAGTTCAAAGGCCACGCAAATGACGCAATAGTTTGTATAATTATGATTGTATCTGAGCAAAACAGTTGTTGATGTTGTATTTTTGTGAATTTCAGAGGGATTGAGAACCTGCCTTACTAATCACTGCCAAATAAGCTGATTTCCAATATTTAGTTAAACATAATCATGTAGCAAGTTAAAAGTGTATTATTCTCTGCCAAAGATGTAATGTACCATTCAAACGATCTTTAGCTATACGTATTTCAAAATAATTAGTGATATTTTATCAGATTGCAATGTACTAAGCGAATCTGTTGTATTCCTATATACTCTCATTTGTCACTTTAATGTCCAGAGGTATTGGTTATATGTAGTGAGTTTTGATTAATTTGTAATTAATTTCTAAGCTTATTTAAGTGTCACCGTTTTATCTTAAGTATGATCCGTCCATGGTTTGTCTCCGCCGAGTCCGTCATTTCTGCCACGTCACTCTTCTCACCACTTCGTTCGTTTCTAGCGATTCGTCTTCTCTAATGATGCGATCGTTCATTCAAAAATTAATTCCCACTCATTTGTCTCCACCAAACTTTTCTCAGAGTTTATTTGTATAGTTTAAACGAGCGCCCCACTCGTTGAGATGATAAGATGACGATACTTACAAAAAATTTGATAAAATGCTATTATAGACGGTAACGATATTTGATAAATATTTATTACAAAAATTACGAGTTTTGTTAATTCTAGTGTGCCAATGTATTGCAGATTGATCGAATACCTAAATAGCGTTTTACAAAAATGTTAGGTACTCGACATGGAAAACTGAACGAATTATAAAACAGGTGAATAAAATAATGTTATTGAACACGACTCACGGACTAGTTAACGTAACAATCAGTCAAATAATCATCTTATTTCTAGTCATTTACGTGTATATTAATTATTAACTAAAGGAGCGTTCGGTGTAAATATATCGTTTAGAAACATTGATTGTAAAACATAATGTAACTGTTTACGTACAACGACTCTTTGTCTCTCGACTTTATGATGATATTTTGATATTTGGAGTTTATTTGAACCGTGTACAGAGTCTGAGGTGTTCTAGTTCCTCACGATGAACAACACTATAGCAATAAGCTGCAACCAGAGGTGATCGTTGTAATATACATACGTTGTATTGTGGTACTGTTAGTTGTTAGATGGAGGAGCACGGCGCGGAAGCCCTCGCGCCCGAGACTGGACTTGCAAGCAGGTTGTTTAGACTTTACGCTAGCGAATGAATTTATAATAAATGTAATGTTAATGAACTCGAATTTCTCAATAAAAGAGTGGATAAAAATAACCAGGAGTTTCATTTCCCCGATTAAACATGACGAAGACGAATCGAAGGGCGTCGCGATATTGTTGCAACAAAGTACCCGATGAAATGAGCATCGCCTGTAATGACCTCTATGCGGATATCGACCTATTTTTATGTAGTTGGCTGACAATGAAAAATTGCCTAACAATAATGAGCCGACGTATCCGAGGGTGCACGTTAACCGGCTGTCGAGTGCGCCGCCAGTAACATCCCGCTTCGTTCATATTTAACGAAGGAGGCACTCGAGTTGCTCTGCTTATCATTTTTAACAATCGACTGCATTGCTTGTTCAGTTGTCGAATTGAGTACTTCTTTTATCAAAATTGTTTACCTGCTTCATATTACTGTTTAGAACAGTAGCGGATAATGAAATGAAACTAATGCAGTCGATAGTTGTTAACGTTGTAATCCCTTAAAGTTTGTTTTATGCATTTAAACATTCTACACTATACATCATAGTCATAGAATTTTGCGACTAGCCGTTATGGACCCGCTTCGATGGACACGGCGGTAAACCGATTCTAGTATATTAACCATCGTCTGGACAAAGACAATATATTTATTTTATTTGTCTTACTTTTTATTGAAATCCTGCAACTAGATATTGCAAATGGGCGAATTTAATGCCTATGAACGAACCCTCGAAGATGGTACGAAGTTGAGGTTGGTATTTACATAGATATTATTATATGTAAACATACTATGTCAATATATGAACTCAATCGGTCAAGCCGTTCAGAAATTACGCACTCACCGACTACATTGTACATGACGATTTTAACCATTCCTGAAATATCAACAACGCGTTAATAATAATTTTATCATCGCTTTAGTGACATTTCAAATATCAATACAGGACTTGAAATACCCCAGTAAACATAAGTGAATACAAATATCCCATTTCAAATTAAACAACTTTCACGTGACCTCTATGAGGTTCTTGCAATGCTGGCTTATCTCAATCCGGCTGGTTTATGTCACCGACACGAGGCGGACTGATATAAGTAAAACAAGGTGTATGTCGCACCGGTAGTGGAGACAATGACGTCATCAAAAGTAGTTGATTGAGATGAATCGGGAGGCACCATGTCGATTCATCGGTTGGTATTGTTCATGTGGAAAACAAAATCTACCATGCATGAAGACTATATATCCATCTTCTAACGAATTATTAGAACTTAACAATGAGTTAAGAACAATCATTAAGGAGGTCCTTTGATTATCATCGGACCTAATCGTTTGATTTAATTATATTTTAAAACACCATCTCCACCACACCTTATAAACAGTAGGTAGGTACGTCCCTTGTCCCTAAGGAATTGAAATTTAGTAAAGGGATTGTCAAGGCTGATATCATTGACGACCTGAAGTACCTTATGAAACTTCTAAGAGACCCAAGAGCCTTCTCCATGTCTATAAACCGCCATAGTAAAAAATAGTATTACAAGTGATAAAGAAATTCTATAGGTATATAAAAATCAAATTAGCTGATTTGGAATTATAAAAGCCCCCTCTCGCATAATATCACTTTAATCGAACTAATTTCAATTTTAAATAAAAGTAACCTGGAAAAATGGATGTCGTACAATAGATGAATTGTTCGAGCTAAAATCATTGTTTTCTCATATTCAACCCTTACACTTGACTTTTATAAGATTGCACTACATTTTAAGAATAATTTATTTGATCGATAATTATTAATTGGAATGTCGTTATTAATTTTAAATATATTTAACGATTACCTCGTGTAGTTCAAGAGATTCAGGCGACCAACTACACTAAATACTATTGACTACCTGATAATAATAATAATCATAAACATGTTTATTATAAGTTGTACCAACGCAAGCATCAACGCATGCATAGCTAAGTTAAAACCTTTGAGAACTAGCTCCGAGTTAAAGACGGAGATATTTCTACAATAATATTATTTAAGAATGTTTTATCAGTGCAGATAATACCGAGCAATAACAAGTATTACTGCGTATATTTTTATTACTATGGATAAGCAAATTGCGCAGCACTATTGAGTCATTTTTTCTACAAAGAATAGAATTCCTGCTGAAAAACGATGTGAAAGCCTCAAAACGATACACAACTTAATTTACAATTAACAACTATTTACACAGAAGAAGATAACTCCGAAGCAGATCGCCAGAATTTTATTCAGCTATGTTATCAAAATGTCATGGAATGTGTTTCAAAACATTTTCATTAAATGATGCACCGGTGACGAGCTGTGTGGCATTGACCGAACGTTTATAGCAATACAAATTATGATAATTTTTTTGACATTTAAAATCACGTTAGGAGATGTCGTGTACCAAATGCATGCTGGAATAGTTGAACATTGAAAAATATCACAGTAACTGGATATATTATAACATGGATTTTTAAATTACAGTATGGAAAGTGAAACTGAAAAGCGAAGAGTCCTGACAGGTGTTGTATGCAGTCTCGCACCAGTTGTGAGGCAACGATACGACCTTGCTTGCTTTTTGATCGAAATGTCCAGGGATTGCAACGAATAACTCAACACTCTTCGTTCTCTGAAACTAAGAAGAAAAAACATCGAGTACTAACTAGTAGAAGGTGCGGTGATGTTTTATTTTAGTTTCTAATAATCGAGGAGAAACATCGGGTGCGGGTTTGCATTGGCTCGGCGCGCGGCGGCGTCGGGTGGCGGGCGTCGGGCCCATGCGGGCGCTGCTCCGTGTCGACCGACACGTTGTTTGCACGAAATAAAGACGAGAACCAATATTGCGACTGACCAAACATCTCTGAAATAGTATCGCGAATATGGTAAGAATAAAGGTATTCGTCGTTAAGAATAATCATCAACCTACTTTTTACACGAACACTTTTACGTGGTAATTATTATTATTAAACAGTTATTTATTTTTTATCAATAAAAATTATACCTGTAACATTCTAAATGTTAATTTTGAAGTAAAAATACACTTAAAAATAATTAAGTATAATATAAAATTAACATTTAATTTGAAGCGACGGCAACTCTGAAACAAACCAGAGTTAAGCGTAAGCGCTCTCGTCCTTCATTATGAATATTTATATTGACTAGTAGCCGTTTTACAAGTCAAATAATTGCCCTGTTTAAAATAAGTACCTAGGAGACCGACCGCCTCTGGGCCGTTTTTTGTATGACATGTAATATCGTGTATATATATATATATATATATACATAAAATAAAATTATTCGAACGTCAATCGGATCGGATTCACGCCACACGAAAACACATTCAGATAATGTCATTTATCGTTAATTTATAAAATTTTAAGGTATCAGTAAGTTATCATCCAATGACAACACCGTAAACACCACAAAAACTGCGAGAATTTTTACGAGCATTTTATAATACCTGAATCCTGTAAAAAATTTTGTATATAACAAACTATATTGGTAATCTTAAGAAGCAATACCGACTGGGTTTTATACATTAGGTAGGTCAAATATAAATCTTTATCAAAATACTTATGTATTTATATATATACTAGCTTTTGCCCGCGGCTTCGCCCGCGTGGGATTTGGTCTGTCATATAAAGTTTCGTGACAGACCATTTTAAATAAATAATTATAATATTTTTTATTAACCATAAGGTACATCCAAAATTTCAGCTGTCTCACTTCAAAACTGACGAAATTACATACAATCTTTGAACTCGCTTTGCTTTGAGCTCGTGCAGTCTCCGGACGACACGACCGAGTCGGTGGAGCTGTACGTTGATGTATCGCCTGTTATTTCGTCAAAGATTTTTTTGTTAATTTTCGTAATTTAACTGTATTTATGCCTCACTATTTTGGATATAGTGGCTTAAAAATAAAAGGTAGATAGATATATGCTGTCGCGAACTCTTATTTAGAACTAAATGAGACAAACAATCCTACGATACATTATCATCGTGTAACTCTAACCGTTTAGGCAGCGCACGCCGGGATAGCTCTCAGGCGCAGGAATTTTTCCGACTTATTTGATATTTATCGTTATATTATGGCCAAACTACAGAAAATCTTTAAAAAATGTAGCCCATGTGTTATTATATTATTGTTGGAAAATGTGGCTGCTCCTACATTATTTACAGGGATTTTATATATATAATATAGGGAAACGACTTTTCGTTTCAGACATTTATTTCAAACTATATTCTATTCTCTTATTTTTCACACATCCGTCAGATTACATATTTTATTTATATGCAACCTCCAACACGCACCCTTAATCTGGCAGATGTTTTAATAACCTAAGTTGAGCACACCTAAGTTAAATACAGGAATATTAAAATATTCAACTACGTCTACACATTACATAAAACAAAACATAAACTCAAACATAAAATAAAACATAAAACAGAGATTTATCATTACAACCTAAAATACATCACATATCAAAAATTAAGTAACACTAAATACATTACCTGCCCCCTTAATGGGTAATCTCGCTAAAGCTAATTTTAATTTGGGGCCTGACAAAGATTTTGTTAGCATGTCCGCCACCATTTCGCTTGATGGAGCATACCGCACCGCAATCGCCTCATTCGATATCGCTTCGCGAACAAAGTGAAACCTAATATCGATATGTTTAGTCCTATTATGGTTCATCTTGTTATTAGCTATGTGATGTGCAGACTGATTGTCGTTATAAATGACTACAGGCTTATCACAAGTATCATCTACTAAATACGACAACAAACTTCTTAAATAAATAGCTTCCTTAGAAGCTTGACTAAGACTTATATATTCTGCTTCTATTGCAGACAGAGCCACACATCTCTGCTTACGACTTTCCCACGATATTAAACTATCGCCTAATTTAAATATCATGCCAGTAAAGGATTTTCTATCATATGACCCACCCCAATCCGCATCAACATAGCCAAGTAAATCAAAATTTCCTGTTTTTGTAAAAGTAACAGCAAAATCAGATGTTCCCTTCAAATATCTACGTACACGTTTCGCACTCTTGAAATGAATTTCGTCATAACAAGAACTGAATTGTGATAATACACTTACAGCGTGCGCTATATCTGGGCGACAATTTTGTGCTAAATAGTTCAAACATCCTATTAAATTTTTATATGGCAACCTACAACCGGAATCCGAAGCTTTCTGTAACCTGAAACCAGCTTACATCGGGGTATTGACTGGCTTGTAGTCTGTCATTTCAAATTCCTTTAAAACATTATTTATTATTAAAGCACGTAAAATAAATACACACCACTGTAGTAGTATACCGTTTTATTATGTCTCTTACAATTGTCGGACAGCAATGATGCTCACCAGTCGTGAGCGTTCGCTTTTAAACTAGGCGCCATCTATGTCATTTGAAGAATGGTGGCACGGTAAGTCAATAGCACAACTAGATTATTTAACTGTAAGGATGATATTTTTAGTAGTTTAAGCCTTCAACGCCAATCACCAAATTTTTATCGAATTAATTCATGTAAAATACTAATATTACATCACCACCTGTAACCTTAAATATTTAACTTTTGATATTTATCGCGTTATTCTATTTTATGATACTAACATTCGGCCTTTCCTGATATACAATTACGACCTCGTAATTACAGTCTTTTCGCTAATAATTCTTGATCTTTCAGGTTTTATAACTTTCAAAAATAATATAAGAAAATCTGAAGTATCGATCCTTCACAAAATATGAAAAATCGTAAGATGAAGTAAAAAAATAATTAACAAATCTCACTTTTTTTTTTCTAGTTCGGCCTTCCTGATAAGAAAATTACGCCCTCGTAATTACGTTCTAAATATTATTAATTACAACATTTATATAAAAAAAAAATCTACTAAATTCTGTTATATTATTTACATTGTATGTAATATATGTACATGTACGCCTATTTAAAACTCATCGGTGCTACTAGATTATATTAAAGTAGCTGGATGTCAACCTACCCGGACACACCAGGGTGGTTGATTTTGTATACTCACTGGACATACCAGGTCGGCATATAGCATTAACGGACACACCAGGGTGGTTGATTTTGTATACTCACTGGACACACCAGGTCGGCATCTAGCATTACCGGACACACCAAGGTAAGTGCTGCCTTTTCGTTGGGCACACCAGGGACATTAGTGAGGTACCATCGCTGAACATACCAGGTCGATAGTGCTGCATTAGTGCCGGACATACCAGAGGCGTTCCTGTTTTATTATTGCTGGACACACCAGGCGGATTAGTGCTGTTTTAACGCCGGACATACCAGTGCGTTCCTATTTTATTATTGCTGGATACACCATGAGATCTTTTAAATTGACGAAATGCCAAGGAGATTTCTATTCTTACTTTATATGTATAATGTTTTTCTTTTCAACTCATAAGTATTTCATATTTGACAATATCTTCGTTTATATTTATATAATTTAATACACAGTAAATATATGTTTAACAAAAAAAAATATATTTCATCCACTTATTTATTGCTACTAGAGTGAGAACAAGAATATATGACAGAAAAACATCTATAATCAAAAAAATAAATAATAACAATGATGTTACGACGACTTATTTCTAAAATATTTTAGTAATCATTTCATTTCAGTGATCAACGATAACAATTGTATTAAAGGTTGGCAGTACCTTAAATTGATTTGACACAAATAAAATCACATTAAAGTTAAATTTCCTCCTCTGTTTGATCATCATCACTAATCGTCTGAACCATAAATTTTTTCATTCTATCTGCTGCTATTACATTATTATATTTTCTGCCCCGTTTATTTAAAGATATTACTTTGTAACGATTATTATCATATACTTTAGTGATCCTATAAGGACCCGCATACTTATCAACTAATTTTCCACTTGTTAGACCTTTCTTAATTATTCTTCTTTGAACCTGAACTAGATCTCCTACTTTGTACATTACACAAGGCAGTCTATTTCTATCATACCTTTCTTTGGATTTTGTAGAAGATTTAACAATATTTGCTTGGGCTTTGGCTCGCAATTCTGGTAAGTTACGCATATTGTGTTGCCTAGTCGGCAAGTCTATATCAAACCTAGGTTTAACACCATACACTAATTCGAAAGGACATTTTTGTGTGGTGGTATTAATTGAGGTATTGATTCCTCTTTCTACTAACGGTACCATCTGTTCCCAATCACTATCTTTCTCTCCTGTGTACGTAATCAACGATTGTAATACAGTGCGATTGCACCGTTCCACTTGCCCGTTTGCACGTGGACAAGCAACAGCGTTTAAAATATGTTGTATTTGTTTTGATTTACAATAGTATTCAAAATCCTGGCTAGTAAAGGCTTTACCATGGTCTGTAATGATATGCGTTGGTAATCCAAATACGCGAATAAGAAAATTCATGGTCGATACGACATGTATTGCACAAGTATTTGGTACCGGCTGTAACCAAGTAAACTTACTAAAACCGTCTATAACTACTAATAGGTACGAATTTCCATTATTTGAAATACAAAATGGGCCTAAATGATCTAGATGCCAAGTATGCCAAGGAATATTTCCTTTATCAATTGGATTTAAGAAACCGCGTTGTTTACCTGTTGGCTTTTTGGCGAATTGACATGAAATACAACCCTTTACATATTTTGTAACAAACCTTAACTTCTCAAACCAATATTGTCGTTGAATTAGTTCAATTACTTTGCCTTCGCACATATGGCCATTATCGTCATGAAAAAGTTTTGTAATTCTCCAACGGACCGATTTTGGTACTACTATTTTATATTCATTACCTAGTTTTCTGTGTAAAATATTTTCGTCAAACCTATATAAATCTTTAAATTCTTTGCTTTTAATATTTCTGATAATATTTTGTAATTTAGGATCACTGCTCTGCACAGCTACTATCCAGTTTTCTTCCGTGATATGTTGTAGGGGAAGCGCACAACGACTGAGAGTATCGACATGCTGCATTCTAACACCAGGTCGATACTCTACTTTAAAATCAAAACTCTGTAACTCTAACCACCAGCGTCCTATCCTTGGAAGTATATCTTTTTTAGTCCACGTAGCACTTAAGGCCTGACAATCTGAGACGACAGTAAACGTTCGACCTAACAGATAAACACGGAATTTTCGGATACTAAGAACTACAGCCATTGCCTCCAACTCATAAGAATGATATTTTTGTTCACTTGCTGTGGTCTGTTTACTAAAGTAGGCTATAGGTTTTAACTCCCCTTGTGGTTGTTTTTGAAATAAAATTCCACCTACACCATGGCTGGATGCATCTGGATGAAGTTGAATATCATATTCAGGGTTATATATGGCAAGGACAGGTTTTGCAGACAAAGCAGATTTAATATCGAGAAATGATTTCTTTTGTTCATCACCCCAATGCCATGAAGTATCTTTTTTTAACAATAATGAAAGAGGTTTAATTCTATTAGCAAAAGACATGACGAATTTCCTAAAATAGCTTGCTAATCCTATGAATCTCCTCAATTCATGTAAATCTGTCGGTTCTTTAAAATTAGTAAGTGCTTCTACTTTATCTGGAGAAGGTCGTATTTCGCCTACTGAGATTATGTGTCCTAAGTACTCTATATGGGTTTTCAAGAAACTACATTTTTCTCTTCGTAACACTAAACCAGATTTGCTTATCAATTCTAAAATTTGTTCAAGGTGCTTAAGGCCGCTTGACACAGTTTCGGAAAATAAAAGAATATCATCGACGTAGGCTGATGCAAATTCAAACCTATACTGATTCAGAAGGAGATTTATGGCCCGCTGAAAAATGGCCGGGGCATTTGCTAGGCCGAAAGGCATTCTTTTATACTGGAATTGCCCAAACGGTGTTACAAAAGCGGTATATTTACGGCTATCAGGGTGCATTTTTATCTGGTGAAAACCTGCCGCCAAATCTAATTTAGTGAACCATTTCTCTTTACTCAGTCTATCTAGCTGATCTTGGATAATTGGCAGAGGGTAGCGATCTTTTTTAGTTACTTTATTTAATTGTCGGTAGTCAACGCACATTCTATACTCTCCCGATTTTTTTGGGATTAGGATAACAGGGCTTGCATAAGGAGAATTACTCGGTTCAATTATATCTTTTTCAGTTAGATCTTGTATAATACCACGAATTATTTCCTGCTCTTTAAAGGACATACGGCAAGGCAGACAGTAAAAAGGTATTTCTGTAGTTAGTTCAATTTTCATTTGAACGTCGCATTCACCTACCCGACAGTTATCGTCGAAACAATGACTAAACTTTTCCAAAATTACTGTAAGCTCACATATATTATCACTATTTAAATCTGTATCAAGTTGGATTGTGTTACTCTTATCTACATGACCTCGAGCTATACAAGCAGTTGAATACAAGGTAAGAGGTTGGCACTGTAAGTTGTACACGTTTAAATATCCAATATTATTACATAGATCTAACGTTTGCTCAGGGATATCAATTTCTTTACCGAATGACCTATGTTCGGAACGATGAACTGTAATAAAATCTGTATCAATACAATCTATATATATAATTATTTTTTTTAGGCCTTGAATAATGATCGTATCGAGAGGAATCTTAAGTTCTATTTTAGATAACGTTACTTCTTGTTCATTACAAAATGGCAATTCTGTGTTAATTATATTGCACTCATTATTTTTTGAAAATGTCAACGAGTCCGTAGTCTTTGTCATATAAATACCAGGCAGTTCACTAAAAGCGTGGCCTAGAATCATGTCGGTATCTTGTAGGTGATCTTGAACAACAAGAGCAGAACAAGTTGCACAAACACCATCAATGCATAATTGAATAGAAGATTCACCTTCCGGTGTGATAACCTGGCCACCGTAACCCTTAATACTTGTCCTACATTGTTTTTTGTATACTAAATTAATCTTTTTCGCAGCTGAAATCGTAATTGTATTACATGCACTACCCAAGTCAATGTAAGCCGTCAGCTGAATACCGTTAACAATAGCAACTTTGTGATATTTACGGTCACCTTGATTTATCGGGTGAATATTATATAATTTTGGGTTTGTATAACGATTTCTGTCGTGCTGAACAGTGGTATTGGTTTTGGGATTTGTTATCTTAAATTTTGGAATGTTTTTTTGACTATAACACTCATCACGATCATGCCCTATTTTATTGCAGTGTGAGCACTGTTTTGAAAGTCTGCAAAATTCTGTTTGATGTCCTACTTTACTACAAACTTCGCAACGTAAATTGTTTCTGCACTGGGCGGACAAATGACCTCTGCGGCCACATGAAAAACATTTTAACCTATTAAGGTCCCTCGACGTAGAGTCATTAGTTTTGAAAGGTAGGGTATCTATAGCTGCATCTATCAGGTAGTTTAATAAAGAACGCGTATCTTTACAACCTAAACCACGAGCCCCTGCCTTTAGTAATGGGTCGCCTAGTGTATAAATTATGACATCACATATCATCCTATCGCTAAGTTCACAAGATTTACCCTGTGCAAATTTTTTATAATAGAAATCTATTACCTGCTCATCGCGACGTTTGTTTGTAGTTACGAATTCGTGTAGTTTAGCGGCAAGACCTCGGTTCGCAGGGAAGTAGTCTTGAAGTCGCTTTTTCCATTCTTCCCAGGAGATGTTGATGTCCTTCTGGTGGCCAAACCAAAGCAGCGCGTTGCCTTCCAAGTTACCAGTCATATGATAAATCAGCGTTCTTTCATCCCAGCCGTAGATCTTCGCTAGTGACTCCAGTCGATGCAACCATGCGTGAACAGTCAAGGTATGAGAATTTCCGTCAAATTTCGGAACGTTATCTGATTTACCGATGAACATGAGGTTACTTGGATTTTCTATTGATCGATTTTGAAATAAGCTTGTTGGGTTTCGAAGCATTTGTTGTGCAGAATTCAGACTCATTGGCTCTGTAGCTGGCGGTGGAACGTGTGCAAAATCGCCAGTATCAGTAATTCTCCTCGGAGCCGTTGGAAGTAAGCAAGCATTTCCATTTAATGAGTAGGTAGGTGTCGATATTGATCCATCAACGATCGGAGATGTCGTTGTGGTACAATTGGTTGTAAGCAACATGCTGTTATTAATATTGGTACACATTCCAGCGGATACAATTGGGTCGTGTTGGTTATTTGGTAGTTTTGCTGGCGCCGGTGAATTTCTGTTTTGGATTAACAGTTCCAGTTGTTTTTCTAGTTGATTGATACGCTCACTGTTGTTGGGTCGTCGGGTACTTCGAGATTTCCGCGGTTTTTTCGGAAGCGAAGCGACAGGTTCCTCTTCGTCACTTGAAATGACAGGACGGCTTGTGCGGCGATTACTCATTGTAGACGTGGAACACACCAATATGGCGAGAAATAGCTACTTCTGAACTATTAAAGCACGTAAAATAAATACACACCACTGTAGTAGTATACCGTTTTATTATGTCTCTTACAATTGTCGGACAGCAATGATGCTCACCAGTCGTGAGCGTTCGCTTTTAAACTATAACAAACGGTGGCGCCATCTATGTCATTTGAAGAATGGTGGCACGGTAAGTCAATAGCACAACTAGATTATTTAACTGTAAGGATAATATTTTTAGTAGTTTAAGCCTTCAACGCCAATCACCAAATTTTTATCGAATTAATTTATGTAAAATACTAATATTACATCAACACCTGTAACCTTAAATATTTAACTTTTGATATTTATCGCGTTATTCTATTTTATGATACTAACATTATATATTGTTCCTGATCAATAAAAATAGTGTTTTTATCTCTCCTAAGTCGCATGCCTAATACGTGCCTAGCAAAACCCAAGTCCCTAACTTTAAATTTTTTAAGTAAACCAGTTTTTAATTTTACTTTTTCACTTTCATGGTTACTACTACAAAACACAAAAATATCGTCAACATAAATTACTACTATAATTCTATCCCTATCTGCTAACAGTTTTTGGTATAAACAGGGTTCTATCTTTGATTGTATGAAACCTAAACTTAACATTTCCTTTTCAAGCTCTTGGAACCAAGCATTTGATGCTTGTTTAAGTCCATATAACGACCTCTGTAATTTGCATACCTTGGCCTCTTGTTTCTTGACGACAGCGCCCTCTGGTTGGAGCATATAGATGTCCTCCTTTAATTTTCCGTATAAAAAAGCAGTTGTGACATCCCACTGGTCAATCTGCCAATCATATTCTACAGCTAATGCGAACAACAGTCGCATGGTCGAGCTTCTTACTACAGGGGAATAAGTTTCATCGTAATCTATGCCACGTACCTGTGTAAATCCTTTTGCTACCAGTCTAGCTTTATACTTAGAGATCTTACCATCACTGTCTCGTTTAATCTTAAAAATCCATTTGCATTGAATCGGCTTCTTATCTGGAGGTAAATCAACCAACTTTCACGTTTGGTTCTCCTTCAGCGATTGTAATTCATCATTCATCGCTTTTCGCCATAACTCACAATCGGGTCTAGATAGAGCCTCTTTCATAGTAATCGGATTACCATCAATTGCCGCGAGAGCATTGACATACGTGCAGGTGTAATCGACGGGTTTGCGAGGACGCAAGTTGTATCTTTGTACAGTCGGTTCTGTACTTGATTCTCCAGATACAATCTCATTGTTTGATGTTTCTGCTTCCTGAAAATCATCTTCACTAGTTGAGTGAACATCAGAAATAACATCCTGGATCACAGATTCAATTTGTTCTTCCTCTATTCACATAGGAACCACTGTGTTTTTCGTTACTTTCATATTGTCGCCCGGAAAAACATTCTCCAAAAATTTTACATTTCTTGCAACAGTTACCTTACCTGTTTGTGGGTGTATCAGTCGATAACCTTTCGTAATCTCACTATAGCCAATAAAAATCAAAGCCTCCGTCTTCGCATCAAGTTTTTGTCGTTTCTGCTTAGGTTTTAGAGCACAAGCTAAACATCCGAAGACTTTTAAATGGCTCAAGTCTACTTTCTGATTTGACCAAAGTTCTTGAGGTACTTTATTTTTAACGGCTTTTGTTGGACTTCGAATTTTCAAATAAACCACAGTATTAACTGCTTCAGCCCAAAATTTTTTGCTTAAATTTGCCTCAATAACCAACGTTCTTGCTTTTTCAATTATCAATCTGTTCGCCCTCTCTGCCACGCCATTTTGTTCTGGCGTATAAGGTCTGTCTGTCTTTTGGTGCTTTATACCAAATGATTTCAAAAATTTATCAAAGGCATGGTTACAAAACTCTTTACCATTATCAGATCTTATGCATTTTATCAACTTACCAGTCTCTCTCTCTACTTCTGCTTTATATTCACAAAATTTATCGAAAGTTTGATGTTTATTTCTTAAAAAATAAACATGCGTCTTGCGAGTAAAATCATCGATAAATAAAAGCATATAAAAAGAACCAGCAAATGATGCCTCCTCCATTGGACCACAAAGATCTGTGTGAACAATCTCAAGAATTTGTTCAGCTCTTGTACTTGAATACACGGCTCAATCTTTTGTTTCCTGTCGAATTGTATACCAGTTACCATTTTTTTTAACATCAGCATATATTTTTGTCCTAAATGAGCTAATCTTTTATGCCATAAATTTGACAGAGGTTTATTTGACAATGCTACATTGACACAATTAATGTTCTCCTATAATTTGAAAATGCCGTCAACTTCATTACATCTCGCAACTACTTCATCATTTTTATTCTGAATAGTGCAACCTCTTTTATCAAAATTTACACTGTAATCATTTTTTACTAGATCACTCACCGATATCAAATTCATTGATAATCTAGGAACATGCAATACATTTTTCAAGATTAAATTAGATCTTCCGCTGATTTCTGGTATGGCATTTCCTTTGCCCTCAACTGATATTTCGTCACCATTAGCCACTTTAATTTTTAAATTATCATTATTTTTCCGATAATCATGTAACTTGTTTGCATTATAAGTCATATGACCAGAACAACCACTGTCTACGTACCATGTGTTTTGATCCTTTTTATTCTGATCAGTAGTACTCATACAAACATCAGCATACATTTTTGTACATTGTGATGCTTTATGTCCTGGCTTGTGGCATTTAAAATATTTCATCACTGACCTTCGAACAAACTTTTTCGGTACATTTGCATTTCGTTTTTTAGAAACAAGTGCTTGTTCATCAGCTTCTGTGCCAGCCCGTACATCCGCTTGTCTATTAGCTTCTTGCATTAACTTTGTTTTAATTTGCTCTAAGCTAATCTCCTTTCCACTGTTGTCAATTGCCATTATCATTGGATTATATTCAACTGTTAACCCAGCAAGCAAGATGGAAATTAACCAGTCATCAGACACTTTCACGTCAATCGCAGCCAACTCTTGTGAAATGGATATCACTCCTGAAATATATTTCTCCCTACAGGAAAATTTATCCAATTTACAGAACCATAATTTTCTTTGTAGTGAAATTCGTCTATCCCAGCCATTGTCTTCATATGAGCCGCACAGATTGTTCCATACTTCACGCGCCGTTTTGCCATTATATACATGAGCACAACACGATGGCTCTAACAATAGACATAAGGTGGTTCGTGCCTTCCTATCAGCTTCTTTCAGTGCTTGCGTAACCTCTTCAGATTCAACAGCCTCCCACCAGTTTTTGCACTCCAAGTAATTTTTAACTTGAAACTTCCAAATTGCAAAATCTGTCCCACCACTAAGCTTCTTTATTCCACAAATGGAACCGGATGATTCAAAATCATCTGTCATCTTCGATAGATTTTCACGTTACCACTCAAATTTCACTATATCTTGTGTTTTTATATTTCAGCCCTTTTTTATATTTCCGGGCCCATAACCTGTTGGAAAATGTGGCTGCTCCTACATTATTTACAGGGATTTTATATATATAATATAGGGAAACGACTTTTCGTTTCAGACATTTATTTCAAACTATATTCTATTTTCTTATTTTTCACACATCCGTCAGATTACATATTTTATTTATATACAACCTCCAACACAAACATACATTCATACATCCTTACAAACTTTCGCATTTATAATATTAGTAGGAGTAATTGGTTGTTTAAATATGTCTACAACAATAAGCGATACGTATCGTATCGTCTGTAGTGAAGTACAGCGGACGGCACCGGCGGCACTCTATTATATAGTTTTATTATTAAAAGACCACGTTGAAAAGATTCTTCAGCCCCGCAATCTCGCCTTAAGCTTGTAATATGCAACAGAGTAAATGTAAGTCTTAACAAATATACAATGTAACCGCACAGCACCACGGGAACCAGTCAATCCATTGTGCATGCAGTACCTTAACTTTGATACAGTACGAAAAGTACAGTCAGACAACGGTATTAGCTCGGTCCGGTAACTGCGAGCTGTTGCATCACATAACAGCGGATAGTAATAAAATTCGATAGTGTTTATATTTTGTAGATAGATAGTTCAACACTTTGCACAAGCACAAGCAACACATTTTGACAGTTACTCTGCGCGTACCACGTGTGAGTTTTACGAGGCGTCGTCAGGGGTCCAGCGCTCGGCGGCGCACGATCATAAAACACCAGTAAAGCATTTACGATATCTCGACTTGATGATCGGGATTTAGCGCCCGTCAAACTATTTACGACTTTATCTCGCTCACTATTGGAAGCTCTTTCATGGCTTTCATTACGCTGTTTTATTAACGCATAACGTTCTCGACCTCGCCTTGTAAGTGTATTGAGGCTGAAGTTAAAAGTCTCCCGCAAATAAAGGAATAATTGAAATGTAATAGAATAACACGCCTTTTGATGAAAACTGTAACACGAATCCCTCCGAAAGAGTTTTAAAAAAAAAATGTTTAATTAAAGACACTGTTTAATGTAATTAGAAATAGAAACAATTACAAAAAACGTGTGGCCTCACTCAAAGAACGTGTGGCCTTTTCGACGGATCGAAGTGGACTAACTCTTGCCGAGGTTCTGCTCTACTAGCTGGGATGCAGCCGTGCTGACTCGGCATCTGCTTTGCACTTTCATATTCATATGTAACAAAGCGTTCACGTGAAGTTTGTGAATAGAATATATTAAGTAAAAAAATGGAGTTCTCAATCGAAATTTCGTTTCATTGCAAGGCTCGGTACGGAAGAAGCCTGGTGAGTACGAGGTATAGACGTCGCTTTGTAGGAGGGAGCGAGGTTCTATGCATGTATAGAACTATAAACCATCATACATTATGCTTGCGGATTGTTGCAAAGTAAATTAATACTGATTTAATAAAAGGCAAAGTAAACACGAAGAATTAAGATAAAAACTTGCGTCAAGTGGAACATGATACGAAAATATTGCAAGTATCCGGACGCAATTTAAAAAAACCCTGTTAAGAATTCCCTTTGTGTCGTCCATCGTAGCGGTACCCCCTAACGTCACGTAGGTATCGTATCGTCAACTTCGTAGGCCTTCGGCATACTCTTTAACGTCAGCAATGTATTTCAGGCGATTTTATTCTGTTTTTATTTTTATTTCATTTAAATAAATAATTTTATTAAGCGTTTATAGTTGAAAAGCCATTAGTTGGTTTCATGCTGTGTTACAACCAAAAGAACCAGCAGATATTGAATACTGAGATTTGAATACTGGGTCTTTCCAGAAAATGTTTTTTTTCGTGTGTGCATTCACTCGATTTATTTTCTTTATAGAATCAATGTCTCAAAAGTATGCAAAAGGCAGCAGGTATGAAGAATTTCTTCATTAGCATATCATTACTTCCCTTTGGTCCCCTATTGCTAAGGCTAGTGTAATGTAAAAAAAAATCGCACTTTTCTAATACTGCCTGGGGTTGTTGTGCGATTAATAGAGGTCAATATTAATTTATTACACCTTACACTGGTTGAAAGAATTCCAAGATAAGAGCTCCTTCGTTTGCGCTCGATCGGCGCCGGATGCCTGCCGCAGCGGCCCCGTCGAGCCCCGTCGAACCCCTCTAAATCTCGTATCACACGACGAAACCCTTCTCTTTTGTTCATAAGTAGCGTGTCGTTATTCCGTGGTTGTTTCATTGAACGTAACACGGACCGATTTTATAAATCACGCCCTCCCGTTTTCGAAGGGGTCCTGTAGGGCTTTTATTACTATGTTACAAGTATTCGGGTTATATTAACTTATTTATTTTTGTATGGTGAACGCAAATAGTTTATATTTATTGACTGAAATAAATGGATAATTGAGTGATTAAAGTTCAGATTTTTGTACTCTGCAGTTGAGATTGACAATGAGAGTTCACCCCGCTCGCGAAATAGAGGATAGCCAATTTCAGATATATTTGAGATCCCAATCAGGAGCAATCATAGTTACGATTCTTAGCTGCTCTTGGTCATCTCCAAGACCACGGGAAGACGTGTTTCGCAGGGATGTTAAAGTAAAGAAACTTTAGTACTCCTGGGACAGTTCATTGGGCATTGTACAAGAGTGGCACCGCTGCGCTCGCACGATGTGCCGGAGCTTCCCCGATTCATATAAATCGATTTCATATAAAATTTCCGAAGACAGGAAAGGTTTTTTAAGATTTCTTCCTGGATACCGAAAAAGGTCCCCTAATCAAGTAGTCGACGCTAGCGTATCTCTGAAATATTTATAGTAAAATTAACGCAGTCCTTCGGTAAACAAATATTAATACAAAATTCGTATTTTGGTGGCAAAGCGTTACATTATAATGCGACAGCCATCAGTGGATCTGCTGACTCCATGACACTTATTTTTTTTTACAGTAAAAATCAGTAAATTTTTTTATCAGGGTAACTGACTGGTATAGAGTACATTTTTGCATAAAGGTTTTTTGTAAAAAGACATAAGACATAAATATCAAGAAACTTTGTGTTCTGAGATCGTAAAGGAAATTATAAAATTACCTCATTCTTATTAATGGAAATGATAAAAGAAAATTGCAAAAGTATGCTATGGCAAAGCTACCCCCTCTATCTGGATGACTTTAACATTTTATATGGCTTTCACTAAAATCACCTTTTATTTGTATTTTGAAGATTTTGATTGTTACCATTTCTTCCAATTTATACGAATTATTATAGCAAAAGTAGACAATGGCATATTATTTTTATTACAAATATACTCTTGTATTTTAAGTTAAAGCTTTATCGAGTGTCTTGCGTGTTAAAACCATATTTTCTGACATCAGGCTTAACAATTTTAGCTTTTCTCGTCATGGTGATAATCTGAAAATGTTTACATTCTATGAAAAGGTTTAAAACTCTCATATGAAAATATAATCATGCTTGACAATGTTACCCCAACTATGTTTTTGAACTGGGTAATATTGACGCTGTCAAAGTTCTACTGGATTTTATTTAAGTTTACTATCTGTTAAGAAAACTTAGTAGAACAAGTAATGATTTGCAAAGTTTAAGAAAATAACAGTCCTAAGATAGAAAAAGGAAATAGTTTATTATAATAACACTCACCTTGCTTTAAAATCCGGGTATTTCACCTCAACAACATAAATTAAATATCACTGCGACATTACTCGTCACATAACCGTTACTTTCGTTTTGAAATGACAAATAAATTCAGTTTTACGCCTAACTTTTTTGTGAACACTGTTTACGGAGATAGCAAAGAATAGATTTGGTTTTTTAATTTTTTTATGGTTTTGATACTTTCTATAGTAAAAAAATGTAGAATCGTGATACGTTAAAAGTGCTAAAGTTACCCAGAACGTTCACGGTCCCCATCGATGGACTGGAACTGTTTTTGTTAAAAATAACAAAATTAAATTTTTCCACACATACTTATCATCTCGAGCACAGCCACACACTGTGACGAATTTGTAACCGCTTAACGTTGTTGGGTTCCGTTCATACCTGCAGCGATATTAAGGTACCCATAGTCGCAAAATTCAAGAGCTCGTATCACCTAAACGTGAACCATCGTCTGTATGTTCCGCTCTCAGGCCCAATGAGCCCTAATGTATTCTTGACACGAGCGTCGCACATTTGCATTCTACTCGACTCGCGCGAGTGATTATAAATGAAGATCTATCGCGCTTTCCGCCGCCTCACCACCCCGCCGCTCCACATGCTGCATGTCGGGGATGTTCGCTGCAAACATGCTTGTTTACGGAGAAGAATTTAATGCTTCTGTCGTTAAATTTGGTTTTGTACAACTTCTTATACCGACTTGGAGGTTGGTAGATCTCACACCGACCCGAGTCTTTGGGAGCGACAAGAACGATACAGGAATTGGTTTCCTCGATGATGTGAAAAATCTTTATCGAGGCGATTATTTATAATTAAGTTATAAAAGTTAAAAGTTCAGTCCGCTTCGAATTTAAATAAAGTAATGAGGCCATCAAGTAAAAAGCTTGACGTAACCGAAGTATTGTAACTACACTAGGTATCACTAAAAACAAATGGTAGAGATAAAGAATAAAGTTTCTCCCTCTATCTCCTTCTTGTCTCTACTCCTTGATCTATATTCCTGAACAGTATATCCACATTCCACTCATGTTTTGATACTTCCGATGTACTTACATTTTGTGTCCCTAAATATATTCCATGGTCGTGGATATACGATATACGTATTTGAAATACCACACACAAATCACACTGCAAAACGCACATACCTGTCACACATATATCTGTCTCGAGCGTGAAGTAATCATAAATCTTAAAGGATTTTGTATAATTACAATAATTAGTTCAGAACCTCTTGAGAAGGTACAATATTTAATGTTAATCTTACGACAGTAGCACAAATCAATTCAGTTATATTGAAAACTGGAGGATTTATTAAGACAAATATTAACTTTCAATAATTGCCGCTGCATAAACAGTGGCTACAAAACAGATGTAAGCAAAATGTAGGTAAGTTAAAACTTCAACTAGCGCTGTGAAGCAAGAAGAGATGAAGCAAATCTCAAAAGTAGAATTTAGTAGAGTGACTTTTATGCAAACTAAATATAACGTGGCCTGACATAAAGCTAATTTGTTTATTTTACAAAGGCGAAACTCATTAAAACTCGAAAATCGTAAGGGTGGGTCGGGGAGAATGTTTTTTAATATGAGTTTAGGCGCCGCGCCGGAAGCAATATGTCGCGCGGACAAAGCACGCCCGCCGGCCTCGCGCTCGCCGGCTCCACGTTTGATAGTCGGAGACAATAACGATGAGCCATCGCCTATTCTAGCTCACTGTCGACTCTCATAACACCCGTGAACGTTTGAAACTCGCGCCGGGAACGTAGCGGTGTCGGTGCAAGATGTATGTGGTGCTGTAAATATAGTTTCGACTGTTATCACGGGCAATGACTGCGGCCGTCGACAGCTGAATGGTCGGAACGTCGATGTGTCGTGTGGCGACATGATATCGGATACGACACGACATTTACATTGTCCAAAGTTATCAAAGTTATCAAATTATTATTCATTTTTAATATTATAATAATTTGATTCGTGATTGAAGGAGAGCCGTGAGATAACCTGATTACCGAAGAGTTAATAATGTTCTTTAGGGAGTGTAAAGTTGGCCAATTCACATTTTGCCAGTGTGGCGGCTTTTAGTGCCGTCATGTTGAATGAATTTCTTCGAAAACTGGGTAAATGATACTGAGAAGCATTTTGTCTTCGATTGTAATTTCATCGTAAAGTGTGAGAAGAACAAAAAATAGATTAGATTAGACAAAATTGTGATTGCTGTGTGCACCGGCGTTATGAGTTCCTAATTAAAAATTAAAAAGAAATGTAAGATTTTATCATCATTAGGGAAAGCCGATTACCCAAACCACACGAAAACTCAATTCCTAGTTAATTAATGTAGCCGGGGCCCGGATGCGAGTGAAGCGTTCCTCGAAATGAACAAAAATGAAAATGAAAAAATTGAAATAGTCGCCGCGTAATTGGAAGATCTTTCCGTCATTGTGGCGTAATTGCGCGCGCGGATCAAGATAAAACGGGCAGGTAATCAATTGAAGGGCGCATTATGGTACACTTCTAACGTTGCGTGTCCGGCTTGCGACTGTGGCTTGCTTTGTGACAGTAGGTTCTGCAGCGTATGTATCTTCATCCTATCCATTTAAACTCTGCAACAAATTTGAAGTTGTGTTTTGCGTTCGAACACTTACTGTTAAAGCGCTGAACTGGCCAAATGAGGGCTCGAGCTTGTTAATGGCTCACCAACCGCGCAACCGAAAAATGCTAAGAAACGTATCACGATAGTTAGCCAGGCAGGTCAAAAACCTTATCGTTATACACGAATATGGTTGGTATCAAGTTGGGTGTTAGAGTTCAGCGACTTCAAAAGGAAACTAGCGAGCTATGTCGTCTTTTATTTAGGGTACACCATAAGCAGGAGAAATCAGCTTAGATCTGTAGATGACAGGAGCCTTCGGACTGCAAGCAGATATTAAAAATGATCAACGGCAGTTGTACGGCGAACAGACGACGGTCCGGCGTGAGTCGCAGCCGCAGGCCGCGGACTACCTGCTGCACGCCGTAACGGTAGACGGTCTCCAGCTACTCGTCCCGAATTAATTCCCCGTTCAATCTGTATGTGCGGGTGTCAATAAATCTAAATATTCATCAGGCGCGCTTCCGCGACTCGCATTAATTACAGAGCTGCACTTGGTCCGCTTAATATTCGTGCCGCCCTTTTTACGCACGGGGTGGGTGGGGGGTGACAGTTCTTGGTTTCACACACTGAAAGAAACAACATAAAAATACCTGTTAATTTGATCGTAATTAATTTTAACTAAAACTTTTAACTTTGAAAACACGGATGTGAACACTGTTGACATTCAAGTATACCACAAAACATTGATAATAATATAGTCTTAGCAGAACGGGACAAAATAAATAAAAAAAAAGAACTTCACTAAGATCACAATGACTTTTTAGTGGTGAAATTTATGAATTACAAAATGAAAAATCAAGCAGCCTTTTTTAAAACAATTCAAAGCAAAATTAGGACGGCACAGAATTGACTATTGGAACGGGCAGAGTTTCCCCTTAACACGTTTACCGCAAATAGAAGTCTCTCCAGACGAGCGCTCATCATCTAATATATGTAGGTGCTTGGCGACGACTGTCCGCCATCTCCTCCTCTTAACGGATGTGACGTCACTTTTCTTCTAACAATAGATAATAACATTGTAAAAGAATATATATATTTAAATTAACTGTCAAGAAACACTTCACACCGGGCAAACGAAACAAGTAAGTAAGTTCCTAGTGTGGAGGAACCGATCTCTTCGACCGCAGAATGTAAACTGTAGCTCCATCCGGCGTCACTCCACTAGCTAGGCTCTGTTATAGCACGATGTTAGCCGAGTATTGACGTCATCGCGGCGGTGCTGCCATCACCCGAATATAGTGCTGAGTTTCGTTTCACGTCTATACTAATGACCATCTCCAATATATATATATAAAATTCTAACTGACCGCTTTCTGTATATTAATGATATATGAGAAAAACTACTCTAAGGAGCCTATATTAACACGATAGAACCCAAAGCCATAGTTGTTAGAATTTTTGTCTGTTTATCTGTGCGTTTATTTGCGCTAATCTCAGAAACGGCTTATCTATTTTCGTTACAGTTTTCACTAATGTATTGCAGTAAGCATAACTTAATACTTAAAGTTCATTTCATTTCAATTCGTCCATAAATAAAATAGTTATGAATTCATATATGTACTAATAATTCACATAACGGGTAAAACCCACTCCTAAAATAATGCAGATGCTATTTCTAAGCGTGAGGTAGTTCAGTTTTAGTTGTGTGATATTACATATTATCAATCTACCACAACCATTTAAACATCATCTTTTCATCATAAACTTGTTTCAATAAGTTTCAGTGTGTTGAAGAGTCAGTTTAACAACGGCTTCTATCATCCCTAAATTCTCATCTTAATTTGTCCACTAAGTATTCAACACTTATACGAACATTCTTGTCTTTGCAATAACCATGCAGTTTCAAGTAACCTTTCGCCATAAGAATGTCTTTGATATTAAAAGCTCTGAAATTACAAAACGCGCGAATTACAATTCGCTTAATGGGCTACTGCAACTAAGTATAATATTTATAACCACACATTATCAATAATTAATTGTTTAGTATTTTATCACCTGGAATGTTTTCATGTGTGTAGTGTATCCGATGTTGACGTTGAGATTCTGTAGTTGCTGCGTAGAATTCTGCGCTCAGTTCCCAGTCAGGGTTTGTACTAGATGATTTTGGAGCTTTGGATGCTTTCAGTGTAATCGTGAAAATATAATTTTACTTACAATCTCCTAGAACTGTTAAAATGTTGCTGCAGAAACGCTTATTCTATACGCAAAAATAAAATCATTCACACCAAAATGAAAATGTTGCTGTACGCCAATAGAGTTGACAGTTCTGTTATGTTGTAATAGATACAATATTACCGGTATCTTCTTATACATATACATATAAACTATAAATATACTATAAACCAGTAGAGCTACTGCAATCGCACACACCTGTTATTCTGTTCCCTTTTTAATGCCCCCAAGGAGCACAATCCATCTGTTCGTGTGTAGATTACCAATGACGAAGTACGTTTCAATCTTGACAGGCCTTCGGAAGCCGATATGCGCATCCGTTTCAGATTTTAATGGAACATTACTCACATAATATGCTAATGCGAGTTTTAGGTATGTTAAGGGAATAAAAGGATACAATATATCGGTTTTAGAGTACGCTGTTTGTAAATAATCTAAATATTCATTAATTTCTAGGCTAATATCTGTACTTTTTATTTATCATTTAATTACTTATATTAAAAAGAATATTTTCTCGCCAAAAAGTCAAATTGCATAGGATGTCAGTACAGTCCATTTTCAAATTCAATATTATTGTCGTGCATCTTTGTTATTTATTATAATCATCTACAGTCCACAGCATGGTGATCTTTGCCCATGAGTTACCCGGAAGAAACTTTCACACGTCTCTGGAACGATTGCTCAACTAAATTGTACTATAGAATTCTACACCAGCGGTACGAACACGTTGTAATCAAGTGATACATCTTTGTTTGTCGATTATGGATATCGCTATTATATTTGTATACGTTTACATATTTTTATGTACGAATTAAGTATATTCATATTATTACGTGTCAGGATCCGCAGCTTCGTGAAATTCCACAATAGATCCGTAGAGACTTTAGTTCACTTCCACAAACGTAGTTGCACCGAATGTTCCGTGGGCGGCTCTGCCCGCTATTTATATCGATTTCCGGGCCTTCCGGACTTTTCTACGCCTTTCGTAGAATAAGTCAGTAATAATACCCGGAAATCGACATTACACTAGCGGGTCAGGTAAACACACAATATTCGCCTATGCATACCATATTCCCCCTTTTTGTTTCAAGCATAAGGGCGAGAGTGACTTGAAGTGTGATCGCGCCTGTGGGGTGATCGTCGAAGGTATGATGAATGGCCGAGTCCAAAAATGATTCAAAATTGTTTTTTTTTGATTTATTATTAAAGGGACTTATAAAGGATCAACAATATACTAATACACACACACATAATTATAAAATTAACACACAAGACAATCAAAATTTAATGTTTTGCAAGGCACACGGTACCCAGCCTGCACAGTATCCTGGCTTCCTTTGACATTGGAGAGGCCAAAATACTGATTAGTTGTCCAATCTGCATTGTTCTTGCAAAATATTGTAACCTCAATGATTCTGTCCGCACACATTCCGTCAAAATATATTGAACATCTTCAATTGTACCGCAGTCATTACATTTAGAGGATTGGGTTTTTTTCATTAAAAATGCAAACTTATTTGACGGGATGTGTCCGGAACGTAATTTAAGAACCATCGTAAGATATTGTCTATTACACAATGTCTTATCAATCCATGGGATTTGAGATATTTGTGGCTGAATAGTCCTATACCAGATGCCTTTCTCAAGTGAACGTTTATCAAAATATTCCTGCCACGACTGTTGACATTGCCCTTTAATTAAAGAAAAATATTCTGAAAAAACAGGTACCACCGCTAGCGGGACTCCGTTCTTGGTCGCTTCTTTAGCTAATAAGTCCACTTTGTCATTTTCTTTCAGGCCAATATGAGATGGGATCCATTATAGTATTATCTTTGTGTTGTGGGATTGTAATCTTAAAATCGATTTTATTATTCGATAGGCAATCGGTAGTCCTCTTACGGGAGAGGAACAACGAGCCAAATGTTGTAAGGCACTTTTAGAATCTGTCAAAATAACAACCCGATCGTAGTTTTTGGAAGTGATATACGACAGAGTTTCTTCTACGGAAATAAGTTCTAAGTGCATAATAGAAATATGAGCTTCGATCTTAAATTTCATCCCACATCCCAGGTCAGTATCCAGAAACGCCGATCCTGCCTTCTTTTCGTCTTTAGATCCATCAGTGAAGATTTTATGCCAGCCACTATAATTTTCATGGATAAAGCGTATACAGGTCGTCTTTAGATGGTAAGAGTGATAGGTGCGTTTGGCTTGATTAATATTCGGGATTGTTTCACATATCACGTGTTGTAAATGAATATTACTGACCCAAGTATCCAATGAGTACATGTCAAGTGTATTGCTACTAGATACTGTAGCGAAACCTAAGCTATTAAGAGAACTGATAAGCAATGGAATTCTTTTATTATACCAATATCGAACATTAATGCGAAATGCCAATATTTGTAGCAAATTGATAGTTTTGTTATTTGCAAAAGATTTGGATTTTAAGAAAAATATTTCAGCGAGATATTGTCTACGAAATTTTAATGGTACAAGACACAACTCATTCTCCATTACATGAATAGGCGTACTTCGTATAAAGCCGCCAATTACACGTAAGGCTTCATTTTGAATTTTATTTAATTTTAATAAATTTGAACGACAAGCGTTATCATACAAAAAGCTGGCATAATCGATTCTACTACGTATCATGGATATATATACCCACCTTAAATGTTTTTGATGAACACCCCATCCCGGTCCAGATAACATTTTTAAAGTATTTATGTATCTAGGAACTTTTTGACTTGTTTCATTAATATGTTTTCCCCATCTGAGAGAACTATCCACCCACAAACCAAGGTATCTGACATGTTTGACTATAGGTATTATCTGGTTATTAATCTTAAATTCTATAGTTTTTCTAAAGCAACCTTTCTTAAAAATAAACGAGACATGAAAAGAGTATGAAAATTACAAAGTACGTGTGGGCGGCTGTTGCGAGTGCCCCGATGAATCTGCCGTTGAGATCGACGCTGTGGGCATGTGTGAGTGTAGCGCGTACAGACATCGGCGGTACGCACACACACGCTAGGCGTTAACATGTTGCGGCCCCAGGAACGACGGTGTGGACTATCACAGTCGGTTGAAGGCTCGACGCAGGGTCCCCGAAGCGGTGAGCACGTCGGCCACGCGGGTTACGTTGTCGGAGCCGGGATACAGGCTCGTCATGCGTCCCAGCAGCCAGCGGTTGGGAGACAGCCGGTCATTTTTAACCACTACCATTTCTCCGAGTTGCAGTTGCCCTCTAGGCGTTTTCCATTTATGACGTTGCTGCAACTCTGAAATATATTCTTTGTAATATCGAACCCAGAAGTGAGATTTAAGCTGCTGGGTTCGCATGTAACCTGACATGGTAGGTATGTTCGCAGGGTCAGCGACCTGAGGAGAAGGTAGCACTGTTAATGTTCTTCCAATAAGAAAGTGAGACGGAGCTGTCAAGTCGGATGGGTCGGAAGATAAGGGAGTGAGAGGCCTAGAGTTTAAGATTGCCTCGATTTGTGTCATTTCCTGGTATGTTAAGTTAGCTAACGAGAGAACTCTTTTCAAGTGATGCTTAACCGATTTTAGGGAACCCTCAGCAAAACCATTAAAATGGGGGCTATAAGCCGGTGAAAATTTAAAATTTATTGAAAGACTTGACGCTTCAGAGCTAATGTAAGTTGAGTTTGATTTTAAGAATTTAGTCAACTCATTGCACGCGCCCTTAAAACAGGTTCCGTTATCTGTCGTGTGGGCGGAGTCCCTGACTGCCCACAATAGGGCCCATCTGTGGCGTCCACAGAGGGTCATAGCGGTCAGGGCCATACGCGGTTACCGCACGGTGGGCGCCGAGGGCGCGTGCGCGTTGGCCGGAAATGGGACCTAGAGGCGGAATTGCTCGCCGATGTTTATCGACGGGTGTCGGTGGCGCGGAGCGGGGGCGCTAACTCCCCGCCGAGCACAATCAACGCGTGGCGGGCCCACGCCTGCCGCACCACCTTCACACGGTAGAAGACTCGACTGGAGACGCCCCGGACTGGTCTACGGACCATAGGGGCACTCCAGCCGATATTAGAAGAGTGGACGGTGCGGCAGTAAGGGAGTCCTCACCTTTCGACTCGTGCAGGTGCTGTCGGGGCACGGTTGCTTTGGCAAATACCTGCACGTAGTCGCAAGAAGGGAAGCGACTCCGGGCTGCCACCACTGCGACTGCAGCGAGGACTCGGCGCAGCACATGCTCGAGTCGTGCCCGGCCTAGGCTGAGCAGCGCCAGGAACTCGCTGCAGTAACTGGAGAGGACCTGTCGCTGCCGGCCGTTGCGCGAGCGATGGTTGGCAGTGACAGGGCCTGGACCGCGGTCGCCACCCTCTGCGAGGACGTCATCTCGCAGAAGGAGGCGGCGGAGAGGGCCCGGGAGGACTTGTTCCTTTCGGACCCAATTCGTCGCCGGCGCGCAGGGCGGCGCAGGCGCGCTCACATGCGTCTGATGCCGCCCTAGCCGAGGCTGCGGACGGTCGACCGGGCTTTGTCCGCCGTCCGCGCAAACAACAGCCTACCGCGAAGGTGCGACGCCCAAGTGCGCGGGGCGTCACACAGGAGAGGGTGCCCGATGGGGCAGCCGCCTGCGGGCCACGGAGCAACGTACGCGGTACCCGTGGCCCGCCTTGTAAGGAGGGCGGGTGAGGTCGCACGGTGGGTTATTTTAGTGGGTTAGGGCCCCACACTACCCCGTTTTCTTCCCGGGCGACGGGGTGTGCGGTTAGGTACATTTTTTCCTGCCAGAACAAAAAAAAAAGGTTCCGTTATCTGAATAAATGCTTACAGGCTTACCTCTGCGCGCAACGAACCTGCTTAAGGCAGCAAGAAAGGTTGTACTACTTAAGTCGGTACCAAGTTCTATATGTACTGCCTTTATTGCCAGACACACAAATATGCATAGGTAGGATTTAATTAATGTGCTCCCCCTACCCTTTCGGTTCAGTATCAAGACTGGTCCTGCGTAGTCTTCGGCAGTATTATAAAATGGATAGTCAGCGTGAAGACGATGCTCAGGAAGGTTGCCCATTATGGGTTGGCGTGTTTTTCCTGAAAAACGGCAACATTTCACGCACCCTTGGATAATCTTTCTGGCTAGGTTTCTACCATTTAATACCCAAATTTTGTGACGCAATATAGAAAGTAAGGTCTGCGGTCCTACATGCATCAGTATTCTATGGTAGTGCTTAAATATTAAAGTAGCAAGGTGGTGACGTGAGTCAAGAAGTATGGGATGCTTTGTGTCGTAGTCGTAAAAGGAATTAACGAGTCTGCCACCTACTCTGATTAAAGCGTCATCAGTGTTGAAAAACGGGTTCAGATTAGTCAATCTATTTTGACTAGATAATTGTTTATTGTTTTTGAGCAACTTGTACTCCTTTTCAAACGAGTCAATTTGAGCTAGTTTGCAAAGAAAATTCATTGAAGAGTTTAACCTCCGATAGTGTTAAGTAACCCGTACGTTTGTTCTCGGGGTTAACATAGTTATGAATGAACCGATGTACATAGGTTATCACGCGTTTTAATTTACTGAGATCAGAGTAACGTTTTATGAAATCAGAAAAATATGTAACATAGTCAGTCTGATCAGTGTTTAAATGACATTGAACTTTGAACTCTGGTAAGTCAATGTCCCTTATGTGAGATGGCTGCTTAGGCCAGCACGACTCATTCTGCAGAAGAAAGGGTGGTCCCGACCACCACAAATCACAATGCTCTAACTGGTGAGCGTCTGACCCACGTGACCCGATGTCAGCTGGGTTAAGTTTAGTAGGCACGTAGCGCCATGTGCTGGGCTCAGAGCTCTCAGCGATTTCACAAACCCTGTTAAAGACGAATGGCTTAAGTAAGTGTACCTTTGGTGATTGTATCCAACCAAGGACAATAGTGGAATCGCTCCAGTATATACAACGATGTATATGTAATCTTAGTGACGATTTAACTTTATCCGTTAGATGGACAGCGAGGAGTGCACCGGAGAGCTCTAAACGAGGCACTGTTATTGGCTTTAAAGGAGCTACTCGGCTCTTCGCAGCCACTAGATTAACAGACACACTATTATTTGAAATACATCGGATATAAGTGCATGCCGAATATGCCTGAGTCGATGAGTCACTAAAGGAAGGAATTTCAATAGATAATGGCTTATCACAAAGGATATATCTAGGTATTCTTAGGTTTTTTATGTAAGTTAATGATTTATTGAACCTCTCCCACATTATGTCAACCTCCATGGGAACGGCTTCATCCCAAGTTAATTTCGATGCCCATAATTTTTGTACTATTATTTTAGCTATTAGTATACTTAACCTTAAGGGATCGAATATCTGTGACATGGTTGACAAAATGATGCGTTTACTAATAATGGGTTTGGTTTCATCAACATTGACTGAAAACAGCAGTGAGTCCTCTTTACAAGCCCACAATAATCCTAATGTTTTAGAGTACTCGTTGTAACATAAGTTAAGTAATTCATCGCTGCTGCTTTCACAAACGATTTGACTGACAATGCGTGCACTGTTTGAACACCATTTACGTAGATGAAACTGACCACTTTCTAACTGTTCGCTTACGCCTTTACATATATCTACCAGTTGGGTTTCAGTGGCTGCTCCTGTAATTAGGTCATCAACATAGAAATCATGAAGAATGACTTCAGCGATGGTTTTGACTGGGCAATCGTAACCTAGCTGCGTCAAGCACCTTGTCGCAAGATAAGGTGCGGATGATGTACCGTAAGTGACGGTTTTTAGTTTATACTGCTTTAATTGTTCGTGCGGTTCAAAACGCCATAAGATTTGCTGTAATGATTGCTGAGACTCACTAACTCTTACCATTCGGTACATTTTCTCAACATCAGCAGTAGCGACATACTTGTGTTGGCGTAATCGGATCAAAATATTTATTAAGGCATCTTGAACAGTCGGGTATTTGATTATAGGAAACACCAGATGTCGTCACTGCTGAGGCATCAAAGACCACACGTAACTTGATAGTTAAACTAGAGTCTCGTAGGACGCTGTGGTATGGTAGTATGTAAGTATAATCATCATCTTCTGGATTATCATTTAATGACATATGATTTAAGGTAATGTACTCTTTCATGAAATTACAAAACTGTTATTTGAATCGTGGTTCACGTTTCAACCTACGCTCTAAAGAGAGGAATCTGGACAAAGCATGTTCGTAAGAATCCCAAAGTTTTTCGGGTGATTGGTTTAATGGAATTGTGACTTCAAATCGCCCATCTGACAAACGAGTTGTGTTGGTAACAAAGCTGTGTTCACACTCTTCCTCTTCTTTAGATATTTGTTTACGATAGGCGACTGTTTCTAACTCAAAAAACTTCGATAACTGATTATGTGATTGGTTGTCACTCTCTGGTAATATCATATGATTGCAATGGACTGTATTAATCTTAGTTTGTATTTGTATTGGGCCGGATATCAACCACCCTAACTTTGTTTTACTTAATACTGGTTTGTTTTTTCCCAACGATATGTTTTGGGGACAAAGAACTGTCCAAAATATATCAACTCCAAGGAGCATATCCACTTGGGAAGGTGAATGGAATGTGGGATCAGCCAATGTTATTCTTTGCGGTATATTAAGTGACATGTAGTCTACCTGTGTAGTAGGTAGTAACTGAGTAATGCGAGGAACGACGTAACAGTTTACGTCCTCGCTGTATGGATTAATTAGAGACGATATAAGGACGTCACAACGCTTTGATAAGTAGGATGATTGAAAGTTCAATCCTTCAACAACGGTCGAGGTTGCAGAAGTAGGTAAGTTAAGTTTAGAATATAAGCTTTCAGTTATAAAGTTGGATGTGCTGCCGTTATCTAACAAGGCACGCACTGTACAATTTTTTCCGCTATTATCTGTTACCTGAACTAAGGCTGTGGATAACAGTATACAATTATTGTGAATAGCTGATAACGTAATGTCCTGAGTAGGACTAATAGATTGTGCTTGAGTTGCAGGCTGCTGCGCAGTATGTAATATGACATCATCACTAGAGCGGGACTCCCGAGATATTGGAGCATGTTCATGCAACAGGCTGTTACGCGGCTTGTTACAGAAGTGGCATGAGCCTAACTTACAAGCATTGACAGCATGTCCCTGACGTAAACAGTTCAAACATAATTTAAGCGCCTTTGCCTTTTCAATTCTTGTTTGTAAAGAAAGTGATTTAAATCTCTGACAGACATAAATCGCGTGATTGTTTTTACAATATGGACATATATAATTTCGAAACGGAGGAGAATATGAATTCGCTATGAAAGATTTTTGACGGACGTGTGTAATATTACTAGACCTTCGTTTTTTTATTAGCCTCCTCCATTGTTTCCAACAAATTAGCACGATTTTGTAGAAAATTATTAAAATCTGTAAGAGTGGGTATTTCTTTTAAAGTGTTACGGTGGGTTTCCCATTCACGATTCGTGGTTAAATCCAGCTTGTTGGAAACAATGTGGATAATTAATATATCCCAGTGCTCAGTAGGAAGTTTCAATGTTTTTAATGCTCTGAGATTCCTATTTACTGTGTCTATGAAACCACGTAACGACCTTGACAATTCTTTAGCTATTGGTTCTAAGTTAAAGATAGCCTGAATATGGTTATTCACGAGCAGTCTCTTATTATTGTAGCGCTCACAAAGCAGATCGAAATCTATGTCGTAATTGTCACCCGAGAAATCAAGAGATCGGATAATTAAGGCAGCACTATTTTTTAAAGCGGCACGCAAATAATGAAATTTATTAATTTTGGGTAATATTGGGTAAATTTATTAATTTGAATTATCTGAGTGAATAAGACTACAGAAGGTATCGTGGAACTCCAACCAGCCCTGATAATGACTCGAGGAGTTAAGCAAATGTATAGTAGGTAATTTAAGTTTTGGCCTACCTTCATGCGCAGTACAACAAGAACCTTTGTCCGAGGGTACGCCGCGCGCAGAGGCGAAAGCGCTGAAGTATCCAGTAGTAAGTAGCTCCAGCAGCACGCGCTCGCCGGCGATAGCGCTGAAGTACTGAGTCTTGAAAGCCCTGCGCTCCGCGAACTGCTCCTCCTTAATTTCACATATAATTTTTATGTCACATTGGATCCAATCGAAATCACTATAAAGTTTTTCGATTTTGATAAACGGATTGTAACATAGAAAAAAATAAAAAAATTTGGAAAGAAGTGCAAATATTCTGTCTTATTAATAATAATGCTATCTATGTGTGTGAAAGAAAGAGATTGACATATAATAAATATCCGAGTCTCCCGCTTGTGTGCATGATGGTATAGGCCCTGTGACCAAAATTTAAATTTAAACGATAAAAATAACAATTAAAAAAAACCACAAGGAAATAAGAAATAGATTCGGGCGCCATGGTCACAGTGATTACCTGGTTTCCTCGTAGGGCAGGCGCTACGTGTGTTGAGCATTGAGTGTCAAATAAAACGAGTCACTGGTGAACAATTGGTTTATTCAATATACTTCAAAAACACCAGCTTCTTTTTAGTATAAGTTGTCACCAGATAGCAATAAAGTACTATATAATTTAACAAATAGAAGGATGTATCTCGTTGAGCCTGGTGTTATAATTAGAGTGCAATGACTTACAGTTTAATCTCCTATGCAGATAACGACTATCTATGAAAACGTACGGGGCGTTCTTGTCGGCGTCTGCGCTTCGGTATCAACCGCAAGCCATGTCTTTAAAATTAGGATTTGAGCAAAATTAAAGTGTGTTCATGATGCTTAGAAGCTCCAAGCCTTCACGCAATCCAATTTATAGTTAAAAGGCAAAAAAAAAGGAAGAAAGGAAAGGCTGAAACAAGTAACGTCCATTATCGTCTGTCATCATATCAAAAAATTTCAAAGATATGTTTATCAGTTATGAAGCTTACCGCGATAAACGCGCCTTCCTTAATTAAATAAATGCGGCAGCGTTATAGCATAACCGCTCCTGAGCAAAATCTGGAATAATCCACATGTTTTTTTGAAAAAACTAAACTGACGTGTTATTGAAGATTAAGTGTGGTTAGAAAATATTTGTGACCTACCAGGAAATAGGTATACTCGTATGCTGCGACATTACCGAGTCCGCAGACATTGTAAATAAAAAAATAATTACTTTTAATGAATTAATCGGTCCAGATGGCTCACGATAAAAAAATATGTGGAGGAGAAAATTTTAATGTCCTGCCATCTTGAAGTCTAATCGAAACGTAAAAGACAGTAGTCAAGTCAGTCCTTAAGCGATGGACCGCACAGATATACACAAACAAGAAACGTCATCACAGATTATCATAGAGGTCTTTACATTTTTACCAAAATAAATTGTATCTTTACAAACCGAATTAAATAAAGTAAATTATTATGTTACATTAATTATTTTATTCAAATACACCACGTTCAAGAAGAAAATTAGAAAATTACTTAATTTGTTTTATTATTAATTATAACTTCAGCAATTATGCATTTGTAATGTATAGAAATATATTAATAGGCGAGATAAGTACTCTGTGATATAATTTCACAGAATATGTCAAATTGAAGTGAGATATCCACAGAAGACATTCAATGTTTATAAAATAACCGAAATAACAAATAATACTTTTTAAATGAGGAATGGTCCTTTATAGATTAAGAAATTTCTAAATTACGAATTAAATTTCGTAACGAGCTAAATGTAACCAATTAGCACGTTACAGGATATTTAATTCGTTTATTTGAAGTGTACTTACTGTACGTGTTTATTGAAATGTACTTAGTTTTATATGATGCACGCTTTTTAATTAGGCTTTTTATGTCCATGATGAAATAAGCAAAGAAAGAATTTATAGAAGAAATAAGATTTCGATGTTTAAGATATTGCAATAACAAGAAACTTAAGCACGGTGCAATTAGTTGCTAGAAAGAAAGAACACAGTATTAAGATTATTACGCATCAGTTAAATATAAATAAAGATCATTGGGATACTTAGATCAGCATAAATGAAGCGAAGTGCGGGTATGCGTAAAAAATGTGCGAAGATAAGCGAGCCTCTTAGTTGCGAGGCGGCGGCGGCTGCGTTGCGAGCGGCTTGGCCGAGCGCAACGTGCACGTAAGCGGTGATTGACAGAATTCTCTAGAACATGCGAAAATTGTTTGTTTAGCTAAATGTTTAAAACAGTTCGTACACAAACCGATGCAATGCGCAACTACAAGGAACTCTGAAATTAACTTGATTTATAATAACTTGTAAGAAATATCGTTTATTCCTAAAGGAATAATTTTATGCTCAACTGAAATAACACTACCTATGAACGGAAATCACTTTTTTACGTTACCGAGACGTAATTAGAAACGGAATGGTAATAAGTTATTTCTTTAAGAACTAAATAAAGATTGAAATACTTGCTAAAGTAATGAAATTATTAATTTAATTAAGAAAAACGTTATTAATGTTAAATATTATGAATAGGAACTGAATGACAAAATAACGGATTTGTGATTTTTAAGAAGCACAAAATAAAGGATTTGTGATTTTTAAGTAATAAAAATAATTAAGATGGGGTAAAATTGGAACGAACTCACAGTACCGCTTTCTTCAAGAATCACGTATGACTTTTGTGACTTTTTTATGTAGGTGTGATTCTTCTCAATTTTCGTCTCGTTCTAAGTATTTGCTTTAAATGTTAGTATGTAATGATGATCCAGGCGACGTCTTCGTTCGTCGTAGTGGATGATGACTCGCGTAATTTTCGACATTCCACGTCAGCGCAGTATTTATTTGTTCTCCGTACGTGGAACTCGTGGTCGCGGATCTCGAAGCTCCGGTGAGTAGGACCAAAATGGGCGCGCTTGTAGGGTGATCGTCTAAGGTATGATGAATGACCGAGTCCAAAAATGATTCAAAATTGACTTTAATAAACGAGACATGAAAATTACAATGTACGTGCGGGCGGCTGTTGCGAGTGCCCCGATGAATCTGCCGTTGAGATCGACGCTGTGGGCATGTGTGAGTGTAGCGCGTACAGACATCGGCGGTGCGCACACACATGCTAGGCGTTAACATGTGTCCCAGGTAGTTTTTATTACTACCTGGGATTTTTTATAGCCTCTATTGTTTCCGGCCGATCCTTCCAGAAACTTGGCAAGACTGCCGCTCTCTTCTTTTCGGCCGGCCTTTCGAGAAGCTTCGTAACAATATTGTTTCACTAAATATATTTAAACCTATCACAATTGTTTTTTAATTTACAATATATATATATATTTGATTTATTTTATTTCCGTGTTTTTCCGAAACGGTACGACTACATCAGCAACACCTTAATTAATAAATGAATTTGAATTTACAAAGCCGAATATATTCACATACCATATAAATTTAAAGATGTGCTGAGGAGTTTCTTTAGCCGTTTCTTCTCTTCAATGTTAAAGCACTTGTTCGAAACGGTAGTAGAAACAAAAAATGGCATGCATAAGTGTATTTACAAAATACCTAAACGATAAAATGATTTTTTTTTAATTCGATTTACCCGTGAATGATCTTTCAACCAATCTTACCTACACTGAATGTGTGAGAGGCACGAATGTCCTTACCTCGTCGTTAGCATAAAAATTGAATTCAGTCACTGTGCGTACGGTAAATAGTGAAACAGAATTCAGAGATGACGTGGATTCAATAAGGACGGGCATTAGTATGCGGGGAGCGGTCGAACAATCCGGCCGACAGAATGCCGACAGCCAACTATACAATGAAATAAAGGAGGAACGTCTATAAAAATCGGCGTAGTGCTCGTGGCAGCGGCGCACGACTTGCGTCAAACTTCTATTAATATTTGTATCAGTGGAACGTTCTAAGCAAATTCATATCCAAACAGGATTAAGCTAATTAAACGTTGGAGCGGTGAAGCGAGTATTTTGCTCTCTCTCCCACTCACGGGCCTTATGGGCGGGCATAGTGATGCGCGTTATTGTTGTCGATAAGCGTTATCGATAGTGTATTTAGTTTTGTCATTATGTGGGATTGTGATAAAAATGGAAGAAAAATAGATAAAACAACGTATTTATTAAAATGAGAATAATGATGATTTAAAATAAATTATATTAAACATAAATATGAATTATAAATATAATAATATATAAATATAAATAACCATTGCATTAATTTGCAGGTATTAGGTGGGAGTAATGATAAAAAATAAATTACATAACAATTGACAAACAATGATCATAACATAACAATATCGCAGCACCTTTGTATACCGCACCTTCGATGACTCATTTGTTTTTATCGATAATGGCGTTGCGCCCGCACAACATGTTCACCGCCCTAGCCGGCTTATCTATTATGACCCAAACTGCACGGAGAAAAAAATGATACTATAAGTTATATTCAGTGGACAAAACTGGAGACCTAGGAGCTGGTGCAGCAGTGGACCAATTAAACCAAATTCTCACTTTGTTCTTATTAATTTCATGTTTTCAATATGTGCCTATTCTACGATTTATTTCCAATGAAACTTTTCATTATATTACTATCTAAGTTTTAATATACATCCAAATGTAATTACTAGTCGGCTCCGAGTATTCAACCGACTTCGAAAACGGGAATGTTATGCGAGACAAATGTTCTTCATAACTTTTTTGGTGTCAATTTAAAATCTTACTTTTTAAATGCATCAAAAATTCTATCCGCCTCTGATGGAGTCCCTCCGCCGCGCGCCGCGCGCCACCGCCGGCGCCGCCGCTCAGTTATTCAACGCTGCATTTGTTTCATCGTGGGCGCCGCGATTTACGCCTTTCTTCTTTAACTTCACTTTCCGCAATGCCGCCTATTCATAGTGCGACACGCGTGTTCATTCATTCGGATTCAATAGTCGAAGTCGGGAAATGTTCGCAGCACAACTTTTAATCGTTTTCAGGCGTACGTACGTTCGAACGTGCACACAATCTTGTAAAGAAAAGAGTTGCATTAAATATTATAGACTTTTCCAGGTGTGAAATACATACGTACGAGTACAGTGTTTCATTTTGTTTCCACGTGTAACGTTCAGATATTTCATTCATACATTATTATTGCAAAACGGTAGAATTCCCTTTCAACTAAATTTTATTCCACAAAAGCACGCACAAATCTTGCGATGCACATTTTTGAGAGATATTCAAATACTTCGGATTTAAATATAAGTTTTCTACTTCTATAAAATACTGCAACAGCAACTGACTCTAGTGAATGAGACAAATGTAATATTATAATAGAATGTAATATTCCATATATATTAAATTGGTATTAATTTACTTTGCAACAATCCGCAACCACAATGTATGATGGTATATATTGCATGATATGATGGTAGACATGCATGAAATCTCCCTCTCTCCCACAAAGGAAAACATGCAATTATGATAAAAGTACATATATACCAACACACATACCGTCACCAACACGTGTTTCGTTCCGAAACAGAGCATCATCAGGGTAGTAGACTCTACGAGTGTTAACCGCAAAGTCTTTGCGAAATACATACCATCATACATTGTGTTTGCGGATTGTTGCAAAGTAAATTAATACTAATTTAATAACAATGAATTTCCGCAAAGTAACGCCTGATACTATCAACTATTCCATATATATTAAGCTTACGGTTTTTTTGTGGTGTGTCAATCGGCTGCTGACAGCCAGCAGGACCTAAACTTGATAGTCGAGCCCAGCACGGGTTAAGCCAACCACAAAGTAACCGGAGGCAAGTTGCTTGACAATAAACTAGGCATTTGCTATACGCACTTTACGCACATGTGGAAATATCTAAAGAAACCTCAATTACACTAACAAACCTTGACTCCGACTTTTCAAGGTGAGTCCCTGGAATATACCGACCATCTTTAGTTGATAGAAGCTGAATTTTTCTCATATCTCAACATCGAGTGATTCATTCAGTCTAAGACCCAAGCAGCTGCTAGAAAGCTAGGCGTCCTAGTGAAACTGCAGCGGTACTTTACACCAAAATAATTTTATCTGGACAATTGAACTCGGTGTAGAGGTATGCGTAGAGACTTATTGGTTATCAGTTATTGGTAGAAATTAATCTTAGAACATAGGCGTAAAGTATCCAGCCTCTCGGTAATCTATAGGTACATTTTGGAGCGTGTGTACAAAAAGTACACGATCTGATTCCCCCTTCCCTGACCACTACCGAACATCCTGTCGTCGTCGACGTTGCTCCAGTACGGATGAGACGTTTCGCTTCTTCATTTGTTATTGTTATTAATGCGTATCGCAAAAGATTAAAAATTAAAAGCCTGCTCGGTGTTCCCAAGTCATCGCAGTAGGAATGACTTCAAAGCGAGACTGAATTTAATTCTTTTAAGTTACTGAGCCTTAATATCTAAGGCCACCTTTAAATCGTCACTTACCGTCAGGTAAAATTGACAAGGGTTGACTTATAGCCTATTTTCTTTTACCTATGTGAGAGATATCATTGAACACGACTCTCATACAAATGAATTTACCAACAGCCTGTTTTAGTTGTGAAAACCTAAGAAAAACTCCGCTTAGGTCACTTTCACTAGGATCACTGAATATGTTCCCTGGAAGCTGTCGCACCCGATTGCCGGGGGTCGGTAATGTTCGAAGCTCGTATTTCCAGGTATTCTAAACTACGTGTGAAGAAATTAGGTTGCCAGGAAATAAACATTTCGAATATGTATAATGAAGGGGAAATTAGGTTACATCAATTAGTGTTTCAATGGGGAGTATGTTTAAATTGTAATTGTATAGGAACCTCACACGTAGTTGTCACGTTGAATTAATTAATTAATGCGTTCATAAAATGACAAACTCAACAACACGAAATAACGACTGATGTTGGGTACGAGTAGGTGGAACGATTATCGGATCGGCAATGGTGACCACTTATTATCAGGTGACTCGTCCACTAGTTACATAAAAAAAAGCAGCAGAGCCAATAAATTGATGTTTTTAATAGAAAGTGGAACTTCTGTTTTCTGAGTTAGCGTTTTACTATGTAACTCAGCTCATTTTCAAACTTCAACATCTCGCGCGTATTCCTACGACTTAAAAAGTGAAAGTAACTAATATGTTCACTCAAAAAAAAACTAAATATGTCTGCTTTAGCATAACAAAAGCCACAAAGGCTTCTTGTGATCAAATTTTAAAGATACATGAATGTAAAAATATAAATAATAACATGTGCCGTTGTCCACATTTGGAAAGAGCTGACACTATCAAATACTTAGGGACTAGTATTGATGAGAATCTTAACTGGAAAAAACAAATAGATTTGCTTATTACTAGACTACGAAAACTAATATTTGTTTTTAAAAAGCTTCGATCTGTTGCAGATAACGATCTTATAAAAATAGTATATACTGCTTGGGTACAAAGTCTTTTAAGTTACTGCATCGTATCCCGGGCAGCAGCTTGGAGTTCACAATTTTTAAAACTAGAACGTGTCCAGCGTGCTGTGTTAAAAGTTGCATTCGGTAAACCACGCAGATACTCTACGGACACATTGTACACTGAATGTGGAATCCTGAGAGTGCGCCAATTATACATCTTAGCTTTGATGCAACGATTCCACTAAATTTCTCTATCGTCAACAATCACCTCCTACAAATCACAAAGAAAGTTGAAGTGGCTCCTACCTCAATCAAACACGGTTTTTTTTTAGTCGAACGTTTTCTTTTCTAGGACCCTTGATTTATAGTAAACTACACCACAAACTCAATCTTGCTAACCAGACTATGCATATTTGCAAAAAGAAAGTCAAATCTTGACTATTTTAAGTTACATATAAAGACACTAAAAATTTGCTTTGCAGTACTGTTTAGATTACGATTAACAATCTTTGATAACTACAATTGTGTATATACACCTTCACTTTCAAATATCATCACACACACACACAACCAAACGCGCGCGAATACGAACGCACACAGATACAAACACACATACACACTTGGAACATTTGTAAATTGGGTAATTT
>PDGT01000035.1:111989-163531 GCA_003671415.1 Megathymus violae
TATATATATATATATATATATATATATATATATATATATAGATATATGTATTGTTGTTTTACTTATAAGGAGTGGTGTGAAACTAGTTACCCACAACACAGGGAATCCTATTGTGGGAGCTAGAAACCAAAAAAATTATGTCAAAAAGAAAATCAATAAATATTTTTTCATTTTCATTTTCATTCACATGTGTATTATAAATTTTCTCACACAAATTTCAATTTCAAGGGCTCTACTCAGAAACATTACCACCAAGACAACATTATTTTACACTTCGTATTTTATCTGGAACATCTCAGTTCGAATTAATTACAGCCGAACCTTCACACCGGTGTCATTGCGGGGGCCGACGCGGCGCGGCGGAGTGGTTCGTACACCGCAGCGGCAGTACTCGTAGATATGTCTCATTATCGCTCAACGTACACACGTGCCATTAGCGAATGTGACATGTTGTTATGGTAAAAAATTAATAATGGAGTACTTTCACCTGAATATCTTCACTTCAAAGTTCACGATTACATCGCCGCTTGACTCAGAGATCTGGTGTTGCATGATTAGACAATTATGGAGCTCTAAGTGGGTTATGTTACTGTTTGTATATGGACACGAAAGAATCACAAATCGTTGATAAGCCTGAATTTGATAGTATGACGTTGATAGCATATAATGTTTTGTCATATGAGGTTACGTTTCGGGAGATATCTTATTGGATGTTTTGTTATCTTATTGGATAAAAAATATAGACCGGAGTCACCCGAGATCAAATTTTGAGTATCTATGTCGATTCAACAAGTTTAACAAAAACATACTAGTTGTATCTTAATATTCCTGCTTTGACGTTAATCCTGCGGCATACATACGAATTCCAGTTGCGGTGAACAGTCAGATCTTTTACATCGGCTGAGTATATCCACCCGATATTCTGTTGATTGTGATATTCTGTTAGTTCGAGCGTGAAAAGTTTGGATAAATCAACTATATAAGTGTAAACAATAATAATGATTTTCTCGTTTATTTTGAATTCATACCGTTTAAAGATTTGTCGTTCTTTAATTTATGATTGTATTAACTTTAAAGCCAGCGCCAAAGATGGCTCGAATACGCAAGGACACAACATTTTGTTTGTTGAAAACTCTTAAGGCTGTAGGAATATTTAAAACCTTAAAGGATCTCACGACTCCGTGTCAAGGAAGGAAATAGAATGAATCGTTTATATTGTTCGACGGGTGCCTGGAACAAAACCGCAATCGACAAATCACCATTTTACAGGAGAAAGGATTTAGTGAAAAACTTGAATGACTAATAAACTGCTAAGCGTATCAAAACGGTCCGTTCGTTTGTCAAACAATGCGTTATTTTTTTCTGGAGTAAATGTTATGTACATAAGGTTACAGTGCTTAGAAAATACTCTAAAAAAAGCAAAATAAGATATTACCGCTTCATGCATTGAAAGTCATTTCCGTAAGAGTTGTTTCATTCATTTCACTGTTGTTTTATTCCAGTAAAATGTTTGTAATCAATGAAACAGCTATAGTCTTTTGCAACGTTTCGAAGGATGTATAACGTTTACAGTAATAGCGTTTTGCGGTGATATTTCATGAATTTAATGATAAAGCTGAAAAATGTACTCGTGAATGCTGTGTACCTACATTGTATGTATTGGAATGAGTACAAAGTATAATATCTAGTCTATTGCGTAAATATCTGTTAATAATTAAAATTTATATATGTTTATTAAATAGGCTATTTATAATTTTGTGTGTTTTATTCATTCATCTATATTGTTGTTTTATTATTTATGCACTTCTTGTTATTTCTCTTGCTACTTTTACTGCATTATTTACTCTTCAATCTTTTCTGTTTTGTCCTAACATTGAATGGCTGAGAAAATAATGCTTTCAGCAGCCATATCAATTTGATATAATTAAATATATGTTATGTATTTATCTAAGAATATGTAAAAAAAACAATATAACTCAACAAGTACAGTTTGTTTATTATTTACGAAAAAGAAACAGTAATTATTGGCCACATCGTTACTTCAAATTTTTGACAATGCTAAATTAAGGCATAAGAAAAACAGTCGCATTTACCATTACTAATATTACTAAGGTACCTATTTATAAAAAATATAGTCATCATGATATTATATAACTTTTCTACAATCTGTAATAAAATGTAATAACTTGATTTGACTCTTTTTCATTATAATCAAATCTTTAGAATCTTGGCGGGTATCCAAAATAAATAACAATATTATGATTCATACGAAAATGGTGTGTCTTCTTGGGAATGATGTCTTGCTACTACATTCTCATCAGTTGAGCATACCAAAGTCTCATAAAAATTATGGTAGTGACGTGAATGTCGTAATTTTTACAAAGACTTAACAAATCTGAGTGCAACGCTTTAGGCACAGGAAATGGTTGACTATAAGCAGCTCGAAAACGATTGGAATTTCAGTCGTAGGAGTAGGAGTAGCATGGAGTGTTTGTGCACCTCGTGTACGTCCATTTCGTGTGCGTCCACCACGTACTCGAGCGCCTCGAGGCGCTGAACTGGTGGGTACATCAAGGGTGTGTAACTCTATATAATCGTTATCATCAAAGTGTACTTTAACTTTAGTATGCCCTCATGAGTATGACACGCGACCACTTCTATAATATTGGACCACAACATTTTATTCCCCTTTGAGTCATGCGTCCAATTTCGGCCTTCAATAAGCTTTTTTATATCAACAAACTCAGATTGATCCATCTCTATGACATTGTATTTCTCGCCACTAACTTTGGCATTCATTGCAACTGCGTAAATTTGTTCTGGCGTGTATAGAAATTTATTTTTCTTTAGCTCACGCTCAATACAAGCATGCATTGAGTCTCCCTCATTTTGACCGTGTTCGGTTTCAAAAAATTTATGTGTGATTGTCATGCCAAACTTTGAGGCTGCATATAAATGCAGAGCAAATATAAAACGATTCTTATTTTGTCCGGGACATCCGTCCGAATACAATGAAATTTTGGAATTATCGCGCTTATGTTCATTTTCTAAAAATTTTAGTAAGCAACTCCCGACTTCAATAGCTCCTCTCTTCGCTATTTTCAAATGCCACATAAAACAATATCCCAGTTTACGGCCTGCATCGAACACAGTAAAATTATAAATGGGATATTTCCGTTTATAATAGAAAATCCCAACATCTGATCTCGGAACGTAAAGAACCTTCTGAAGATCAAATACTGCTATGGTCTCCAATTCACTAAAATTTACTTTTTCTTTATCTTTTATCTCACGCACTCTGTCTTTATTCATTATGTGGTTTTCATAGCGATTTTGTAGTGTGATCTTTCTTTCTTCATCTGCCTGTGCATAACGTGCGCATATTGCACATAAATCTTTTTTTGGTTTGAAGAAAGAATAATTAAACTTTGTATTAAAAATTCTCCTATATTGTCGTGCGCTCGCCATTTGACAATCCAAAGTTTCATTAGCAAACCATTCCTTGTATGATAATATACAGCAACATACATTATTTTCGAAAAGTTTTTAGTATATCGCCGCAATGAATAGTACCATTGAAATTAATTTCCAGTCACACAAGTGATATACAATGCCGTAACACTAAGTTTCGTAATATACCTACTTACATCTGTAATTAATAAAAAATAAAATATAATATTACCTATTATATGCAAAAGCACTGAAAATATTTTTACCCAGGTACCCTACTTTATTATTATTATAATTTATTAATATATATTATAACTTACGACTATTCTGAAAAACATGTAATTACCTACCTATGCAGATGCAAAAAAAATATAATATCTACTTAACCAATGTTACCCCGGCAGGCATTTTCTAGAGATAAACAATGTGGAAAAATAGTAGGTTGGTAGGTTACATAGGTAGGTACTTATAGCTATGTTTATTGAAATTCTATCCATATATTTTTATTTAATGGAAAAACACCATAATCACTATTACTAGTGAAAGTTTAAAATATTTGTACAGCAATGTTTATTGTGAATCGGTATACAAAGTTTATTTCCGGGAATAAAGCCGCAATGGCCCCTACTTGTAGAAGGTTAAAAAAAACTTTTATCATTGCACATAGCACTATTATTCTTGTAAACAAAATTTGAAAAATAAACGGGGTATAACGAGGCAATATCCGTAACGCTTTTGCTAAATCAGCCAGTTTTCGTTATAAAATTATGAAAAAAATTCACAAGGTGTATAAGGGTCCATAGATTACGAAAATGGTTTAATCGGAAAACTGCTGCTATGGCTATTGCGGCTTTGTTCCAGGCACCCATCATGTTAATAAGTACCTATGATCCAAGTTATTTACTTCATAGGTTACCTATATTTGTATGTCGTATGTTAACTCAAAATTAGAATATGCATTGTAGCAGAACTATCAAACGGCCTTTAACGAGTCGTCACGTGTATACAAATTTGAAGTTGCGGTGAATTGTCCGCTCGATGTCAGCGGTCGCGTGCCGCCACTTGCCGACCGGCTACTTGCCGGACGCGGTTCAATAAAGCATATCCGCTCGATTTAGTGGTGAATCGTGTGAGGTGAGTTTCAGAATAGTTCGCGATTATACCTACTGTTGTGTCACTCAAAGATCATGAGATATAAAGCTTTCCGTACTCCATTGTGTAAATTTACGTAGCAAATTTGAGCTTTGTGGTGCCAATTGTCTCTGAGTAAACAAAACTGTGACTTTTTTTTTACATATAATAATTTAATGCTTGACAACAATCCCACCTGATGGTAAATGGTGATGAAGTGTAAGATGGTGAACGCATTACGAGTAACTTATAAATAGCCTATACCCTCTCCTCTTGAAGACTCCTATATCGTAAGCAGGTGGGAACACCGACGCGGGCAAGTTATTCCAGTCCGTTGCAGTGCGCGTGATGAATGAAGACGCAAACCGCGTCATTCGTGCAGGTGGTACGTTCACTACGCCGTACGTCGAGTTGTCCGATAGAGGAACGGCGATGGCGGAACTAATTGGAACAATTCCTGTGCACACTCTCCAAAATGTACCCTATAGAAGACGGAGAGGCTGGCAACCCTGCGCCTGTGCTCAAGGCTTTGCAGATTGGTTTCAACCAGATCTGGGTCACTAATGAGCCTCTTTGCACGCCTCTCCATTCAGTCCTACGCAGATATATGACATTTGGCAGCACTAGCCCAAATGTGACAACAGTACTTCACACATGGTCGAACCTGAGTTTTATACAGGGTTAATAGCTGATTCGGTGTGAAGTACTGTCTCACCTTCGCAAGGACCCCCAGTTTCCTTGCAGCTGCTTTAGCCTTAGAGTCGATGAACCGATTAAAGTTTAGGTTCGACGAAACTTCAACTCCCAACAAGTGAAGACGGTCAGTGCATTCCAAGGATACATTCTGAAAAGTAGGAGCCAAGGTGAACGGGCTAATCTTGGCGCTGAACAGACACGTCTGAGTTTTGGTTGCGTTAAATCTCACAAGATTGGCATCGCCCCATTCGGACACTGCCCGAAGTGTGAGATTCATACGTTCAACCATGGCCTCTCTTTCAAACTGTATTTCATCTCTACTGGCCCGAGGTTTCGGACCGTATCTTTCCACTACTGTGCTGTCATCTGCATACCCATAGATACCGGGCTTGAGCAGATCATTGATGTGCAGCAGGAATAGAGTAGCGGACAGAACGGACCCCTGAGGAACTCCGGCATTGGTAGCCGTCGATTGCGACGAACAACCATCGACGACAACTCGGACAAACCGTTCGCTTAGAAAGTCCTTTATCCAAACGATAAGGCCAGAGGAAATACCATACGCTGGAAGCTTGCTTAACAGGCTAGCGTGCCAGATCCTGTCGAAAACCTTCGAGACATCGAGGGAGACGGCGAGCGCCTCCCCGTTTTTCTCGAGGACCTCGCCCCACAAGTGAGTGGCATACGCTAGAAGGTCTTCAGTCGATCGGTTTCGGCGAAATTCGTACTGTCGGTCGCTGAGGAGATCGTTTTGTTCTAGGTTTGTCATGAGATGCGAATTCAATTTACGTTCCATAATCTTATATAGTATGGAGGTAATTGAAATCGGTCGATAGTTGTTAGGGTCAGCACAACTACCTTTTTTAGGTACGGATTGTACGTTAGCAAGCTTCCAGGATTTAGGTACAATCCCAGTTTTGAGAGAGACGCGGAACAGACGTGTCAAAACAGGAGACAACTCGGGTGCACGTGCCTTAATTACAATCCCTGGAATTCCATCAAGACCACTGGCTTTTTTCACGTCTAGACACCGCAAGGTTTTGAAAACCTCCTTGTTCGTTATGCGGATCTCGAGCATGGAGATACCGCAGTGAGGTTAATCTGGTAGCATATTATTGCAAGCATCAAGACACGAGTTTTCGGCAAACAGAGACGCGAACAAGTCCGCCTTCTCTTTAGCCGTATGAGCCAGAGTACCATCTGGTTTTACCAATGGAGGCAGTGTGGGTCGACAGAAGTTAGTCTCAACCGCTTTGGCAAGAGACCAAAAAGCTCTACTGCCAGATGGTTGGTCAGAGAATTTTGCGCCGATATGTTGGATGCGGTTGAGATTCACCTTTTGTAATGCCTTTTTGTAAGACTTGGCGGCTAGGTTAAAAGCTTTCTTCTTCGAACTAACATCTAGAGCTTTGCGGTCTCGAGCATCAACCCAAGATAAATACGCCGAATGTTTGCGCTTCTCAGCCTAAGCGCATTCAGCGTTAAACCAAGGGCGAGCTTTGCCACTGACGGGGACGTCAAAAAAAGGGATGAAGTAATCCATTGCTTGACGTACCACATCGGTTATAGCATCTGCGCAGCTCGACGGATCTTCAGAAGAAAAGGAGACCTCACGCCAAGGATAAGATGCAAAGAAATGTCGCATCTCATCCCAATCTGCTGAGTTTAATGCTATACTCGCCGGACACCGTGGGAATCGAGTTCAGGAGGGGAGTATGACGACACAGATTTCACCAGACAATGATCAGAAGTCTGCACGTCATATCTATCTGGATCGGTTGTCAGCAGAAGGTCCAGGCAATTGGCTGTGTGACTGTCGACATCAGGCACCCAAGTCGCTTGCTTTACCAGTTGGGAGAGATTAAGCGACGTGGCAAAATTCCACGTTGCTCTCCCAGCATGGTTGGTCCTCTGGTATGGGAACAGCCAGTCCTAATGACACGCGTTAAAGTCCCCCAGAAAGACCAGTTGAGCCGTAGGGTGTCGATGAATCGCCTCATCAGCTGCCACACTGAGGTGTTCAAACAACCGAGTTGTCTCGTGGTCACCGCTGTGCGATCGGTAGACACAGGAATACAGAATCTTGTCGATTCCTGTATCTACCAAAACCCAAACTGTAGAGAAAGTGGGGTCTGCAAGGTGATGAAGACGCTGACAGCAGACGTCATTACGAAGCTGGAAATTGTGCTCGATTGTGTAACCTGGATAGTCTAGGTACGCCACGCTGGATGGACATCCAATCTGCGTCTGCGTCAGGAAGAGCAAGTGCGGCTGCACAGTCTCTAGATGGTGGTGGACTGAAGAGAGATTTCGAGTGCAAACCACGTATACTTGTGAAGTGCACTTTAAGTGAGGGGAAGTGCAGCCGCTGTGGAAAATACATATTTATCCTCTTGCTTCTCATAAGTTACATTGGACGGAGTGAATAGGATGGGGAATGGCAGTTGAACGAGGCATTGCATCGTTGACCTCACTATAAAGTCAGTGTCGCTGCGTCATTGGGACTTACGGACTATTGCGACGTACGGAACTTTAGAAATTACGGAGTTATAAGGGTTTCATTTTTACTATTAGACCACGGAACGGTTAGTAAGCTTCTCTACATATGTTTATTTTTATTTTTTGTTTTTGTAACTAATCTTATCACTAACAATATTTGTGACATGCAACATCCTTTGTAATCGCCCATCGCCCTTAGTTAATCTTTAACTGATTCAGTATCAGTATTCGTATTCATATAATCTTTGTATGTATATCTCCTGTTTAACTGTAGCCTTCAAATGTACCCTTACGTTTTATGGAGCAATGTGGAGACCGTTCGGAAAACTTGTTGATAAGGTAAAGGATTTGCTAATTAACCAAAGAGTAATTAATGTACATGGTATCTCTCTGGTCCGAATAGATTCCTGTGTAATACAGACAACGAGATAATATACTTATAACAGAAATATACAGTACATTACATTCAGTACATTATGTAAAGTGCTTGATTTTGAAGGGGTTCAAGTTTACAATTAAATATATTAAAATATTACTCAAGGCTTTGAGACGACTTTGCACATATATATGTACATCTCCTCTCTCGTTATTATCATCACAGCCTATAACTGTTCCATTGTTGTTTTACGAGAACATCTTGGTGAAATATCCAGTTTGCTGGTTTTCTCACGGTATTAGCCTTTACAAGTAATAATTACCTTTCACTCTTATTACGAAAAAATTTAGGTGGATGAAATACTCCTCCACCATCCATCCATCCATCCAATCCGTGAGGAGGCCACGGGAGAAGATCCACTATTAAACGGGTATTCGTACTTTCTAGACTTGGTTTGTATTTGTATGTAACCAAAATAGTAATTTTAAGGAAGACTCATGGCAACATTTCATTAAAATATGTGTTGTGTGTTGCGGAGCAACTTGCTGATGAATCTTTACGAAAGTAACACTTAATTTCGAGCGATTCTTCATACACATATTTTTAATGTCCTGGTGTTTTCTGTTTTGTTAAAAAAAGTAAATGTTTTAAAACAACAATAAATATGCTTAAATAATTAACAGGTTACTTGTTTTTAGTGCTGTTTTTAGTCAAAACTCTATTTTATTTATAAGTTTCGCAGGACACACTCCTTCCTAAGCATGTATTCGAAACGCAAACAAGACAAAAATTACGGCAGAGGAAGGACACAGATAAAGTAATCTCAACGCTTAATTCACATACATTCTGAAGGTCCTATTGTAACATATATTTTTTATATATACTTATCGGTGAGGCTGAAGAAGATTCAGGGATTGTGCGTTCAAGGAGCAAGGTCAGTGCCAGACGGTGGGCGGAGTTCTCGTAGTAGGTGTACATAAGACATTGCAACTGTATCAATGTACTCGACACCCACGCTGGGTTGTGGTTTGCAGCCTGCGCGTTGTACTTGGCGCGATTTATTTCGCTTTAATAAAAACGTCACGATGACGTTGTTATTTATGAGCGCCATAAAGTCTTTAAGCTGCGACTCACGTGATATTTCCTTAGGGCGGACGGATGTTTCGATGCAACAAAAAATTGATATACAAAGTTTCTATATTCGTTCAATTTACTTTGTTATTGTACACATTGTAAGTATTTTAAGATCGATTAAACAGTTAAAACTGTTTAGATGAATATTTAATTTACTGAGTATTTTATGAGCCTGAAAATTTGGTCAAATTTGTTATTTCTAAATTCGACGAATGCTTAGGATTCCACAGTAGATATACCGGACCTCCGATGTTTATATATATGTCGGCGATGCCAGTAGTTTTAGCAGCATTGTCGAACATAGCGTGGGCGTATAATCGTTTAACACTTTTAATTAATTGTTGTTTGCAAACACTTCACACCGGGCAAACGAAACAAGTAACAGTTCCCAGTGCGGAGGAACCGATCTCTTCGACCGCAGAATGTAAACTGTGGCTCCATCCGGCGTCACTCCACTAACTAGGCTCTGTTGTAACATTTCAATACTAATGACCATCTCCGACACACACACACACATATATATATATATACACTTTTTTGCTTATCAAATCAGTTTTATGAAGGCGACATTTTTTGGCTCGATTTTTATCTTTTTCTTTAATTTTTAAGGCTTGAGTACAACCCCACGTGATAGTAAGTGAAGATGTAGTTCGCGACGGTAAAGCGCACAAGTAAAGTAAGACTATAATCAAACTCGATTACTTCTTGACGGCACCCACTTCATATTCACGCGGCAACACCGAAGCAAGCAAGTAATTCCAGTCCCTAACAGTACGAGTATACACGACAAAGCAGTGCTTTCTTAGTGCGAGAGGGATGTCAGTAAAGAATAAATGACATATTCGCCGCGAGCGATGGAGTCCAGTTGTTGAAAAAGGAGAGGGGATTTAAATTATGGAATTTCTCTCCAAAATATGTTCTGTAGAATGTCGAATTCGACTACATTACACCTTGTTGGAAGATTGGTTTTCACTAAATTCAAATCCAAATTCAATATTCAAAATTATTTAATCATTTAGGTATTCAGTAAATACACTTATGAACGTCATTTTTTGCTTCTACCACATCGCATCTCCTCAGCACATCTTTTAAACAACACATGGTAATTACAAAAGTTTAAACCAGTGCGGAACTGGTTTCGACACTAATTTTGTCCAGGCATCCTTGTCATTCATGTACTCATCTATACTATAATATCCCTTGCCTATAAGTTGTGTTTTAATGCGACGCTTAAAAGTTCCAATGGGCAACTCGCGTAACGACTTAGGAATCTTATTGTAAAAACGAACTCCAAGCCCCATAAAGGAACGGTGAACCTTTTGAAGACGAAATGCAGATGTAACCAAATTATGCATATTTCTTGTTTGATTATTGTGTGTATCACTTTTCTGGTTATACGTTTTTAAATTTTTTTTAATACATACTAAATTACTATATATATACTGACTGGCTACGGTGAGTACACCTATTTCTTGAAATTTTTCTCTCAATGACTCACGCGACTTTAATGTTTATATGGCTCTAATTGCTCTCTTCTGTAATATGAATATTTAATCAATGTCCGCTGATTTACCCCACATTAGGATACCGTAAGACATAAGACTATGAAAATAGGCAAAATAAACAAGTCTAGCTGTCCCTACATCAGTGATTAATTAGTCTTATTTTCCTAATAGCGTAGACATACCTACTAAGTTTACTTGCGAGAACCGATATATGGGCGCCCCACTGAAGCTTACTATCTAAGGTGATACCTAAAAAAACTGTGGATTGTTCCATAGGCAGTGTTTCGTTATTTAATCTAAGGATTTTGCCTACCTTCTGCACATTTGGTAGTGCAAACTCTATACACTTCGTTTTATTGGAATTTAGAACTAAGTTGTTTATTGTAATAGATATTTTGTGTTGTGTAAATATATATGACGGCGCGTATTTAAACTAAGGATAAACATTTCTAAAATTGTTTTTTTTAAATAATTAGTTTGAATTATAATCCATTTGCTAACTTTATGTAACTTGAATAAATGTTGATTGCTCAACTTTAAATCAAGGTCGTCATTTGACTTGTCGTTGTCGTTTACTATAAAATAAGAGCGGGTAAACCCGAATAGCGTAGCCAGTCGGTGCCTAAGCATTGTCAGTGGTGGTTGTTTTCGAAAGACGCGACACGAGGTGCATTCTTGCTAACGTATTGGCTCTTAATCGTGATTCACCTTGGGTAACAAGTTATACTTGGTGCATAGTTGTTGTGGAATAACGATTGTTCATGACAGACATTTCATTATTCGAAGTTTCCACTATCTTCACGCCTACCATGGAACATAATAGCCAAGATCGCTCCGCAACATCGTTCTGACACTCCGATATATATAAAATACAGATACAATATTAAAAAACTTATGATATGTGTGTAAGTGAGATTCCCACCGACGCAATGGAAAAGCGAGCACAGCGGCTCATTGGTGACCCAGATCTGATTGAATAGCCTTGAGCATAGGCGCAGGGTTGCCAGCCTCTTGGTTTTCTATAGGATACATTTTGGAGAGTGTGCACAGGAATTGTTCCAATTAATTCCCCCATCGCCGTTCCTCCATCGGACAACTCGACGTACGGCAGGTTTCCACCCTTACGTAGTGAACGTTCCACCTGCACGGACGACACGGTTTTCTTCTTCATTCATTGTGCGCACTGCAAAGGACTGGAATAACTTGCCCGAGTCGGTGTTCCCGGCTACTTACTATATGGGAGTCTTCAAGAGGAGAGTGAATAGGCTTTTATATGTTATTGCGTTCAACACCTCACATTTAATCACCACTCACCGTCAGGTGGGATTGTTGTCAAGCATTAACTTATGTTACGTAAAAAAGTTAAGTATCTGAAGCAGTATAGGTAAAACGATTGTTTTATTTTTCTTGTTAATTAAAATTGTATAGAAAATCTGAATATAACCCAAACAAGGCCATTGTTGAAATGCTTTTGTTTGGCATGATACACGCAGCAGTTACAACTACATAAATAAGTATGTAGAACATAATAGCACGGCGGCTATTTGCACAGATGTATTCAGCGTATGTGAATGGTTCTGGAAGCACGTCGGCTGCGCGTTGGCTAACGGTTTCCGCTTCCGGCCGCTACGCGCTACGCCACTACACCGTAGCGTTCTACGCCGTAGCCACTCCCGTTTGCAATTCCAAAATTATGATTTTATTTTGTGAAATACGCGAGTTTTTATTGCTTTTTTACGACACGCTCTGACTTCGGAAGCAGTCGGATGGAAATGCGGGATAAATCAATATGATGCTACATTTTTTAATGGCAATCAATGCTTTTATGACGTGACGAAATATTACCCTGGATATTAAACTCATGAAATCGCGCTGATTACAGCTCTTTCTGCGATAAGTCCGCCCTAAAAAATTTGCAGGAATATTGGTACTATTAAAAACGATCCGAATATGGAGAGTGTGATTTAAAAATATATGTTTTTTTTTTATTTCCAATCACCTTATTTATTACACGTATAGCGATCGGCACGTTAATTTTAAGTGATAATATAGCAAAGTAGAGAGATAGAATAAAATAACAAGTAGCCAACAAAATTAAATATAATAATTGACAGTGATATTGTACCCGCGCGGTCGCCCCGCCGCGAGCCTCCTGGTTACTGAATCCGTTATCTTAGATACACACACTCACACTCACACCCACACTCATTATAATTTCAGGTGATACACGTTATGCTCGTTGTCACATCCCAGAGCTGCCGGCGGGGCGCGCTCGGTGCGCGCTGGGTATTTATGTGACGATTATCTTATATTTATTTGCAGCAGAAATAATAGTGGAACTTGGACACTACCCTATGGGACTCCACGGGCATTGTGCGTCAGTTCAGATTTAAATTTTACAATGTCCTTATTTTTAATGACTTTGCTTATTTGTGCATATTGCTTCCGTTGTTTCAGATAGCTTTCTAACCAATGCGGACCTACTCACCCTATTCCGTAATTTTCTAATTTACGAATAAGTAAATCATGGGTAACAAAATCATAAGCCTTCGTCATATCAAAGAATAATTATTCAACATTTTTCATTAGTAGTGACCCTGCTTGCTGAACGAGGAGTCTTGGAATCGATTTCCGGCCGGAGCAGACATTTATGTGACAGATAAATGTTTGTTTACGGGTCATGGGTGTTTGGGACGTAACATTTGTGCATATCCATGGCACCCACATGACAGAGAATAGTGTGTGAGTGTGTTCTTTTTTATTATAATATTATTTAACATATAAGGGACGGCAGTGAGCAATTCTTATGAATTCAAATCTCCTACGAAGTAGACGTATCTTCTTATCGTATTAATGCTTGACAATAGCTTAGTTAATGCTTGATAACGATCCCACCCGATGAAAAGTGGCGAGGAAGTCTAAGATGTTGAACGCATTAATTTAAAAGAGCCTATTCACTCTCCTCTTGAAGACTCCTATATTTTGAGAAGGCGGGAACAACGACGCGGGCATGTTATTCCAGTCCTTTGCAGTGCGCACAATGAATGACGACGCAAACCGCGCCATCCGTACAGGTGGTACGTTCACTACGTAAGGTTGAATACCCGCCGTACGTCGAGTTGTTCGATGGGGGAACGGCGATGAGGGAATTATTTCGAATAAAGTTCTCTTTTAAGTTCTTAAGTTAATATCTCTCGTGTATTTCTAGGTTTAGTTATATGGAAGCGTCACTATGCTCGAATTACCCAATTATCCGCCCGTGAAAATGTGTGACTATGATGGCAGCAATGTGAAATAGTAGTTTTTAATGCGTCTGTGTGTGTAAACGAAGTGCATATCTCTAGAGTAATTCTCATTCCAATATTTAAAACATAAGGTGTTTATTATTATTATTAGTTAACTACTATTCGAAAGGATTCGATACATCAACAAATGTACGAATGTTTTAACGCCACTGAGATCGCGGACGCCTTAAGATGCCCGTCGGAACGACTGTCCCACGTCACGTCTCGTATCGGTTCATACTATTATAGTCCCAGTTCTGTTACTCGAACTTGTCATATTTTAATATAATAAGCAAACGTAAGTTACTAAAATGTAACTTTATCCTATTTCCCTTTGAATTTCTAGCCCATATTGTATCCCGTATTCTGGTATAAAGTTACGATAAAAATGTTTGTAAAAAGAGACAATAGCTCCGGAATGGTAAGTTTTACAGAAATTTAGAATAACTCATTCTCTTAATTTACTTGGACCTATGTATATCGATACACTTTCAATGTTGAACTAAAATTTGAAACAAAAATATCTTTATTACTATGCTATCCTATCAGTGTAAATACAATCTTATAGTTTACGTGTCCACAACAAAATTCTTCTTATACGGGTTGCGTCGGAGCTGCGTTATCGCTGCGTGGATCTGCGGTCATCTCCTCCCTCCGGCTTATCGCGTCGACCGCGGGCGCACGATGACGGCCGACATCAAACGCGCCTCCGTTCGCCGACTGCGAGACGCAACTCGCGGCTTGCGATAGATCCGAGCGGATTTCCAAACATTATTCTTATTTATCCCAACAGGGTTGAGTCTATTGTATGTATAATTTTTACAGTATAATGTTGGTTAGAAAACTTAAGGCTTTTGTTAAGAATAATGATATTAACAATGATAACGTTGAGAATAAAGTGAAACTGATTGTGCCTAGTTTCAGACTGAGCACTATGATCGATGGCTCGTTTATGGGTAGGTAGTAAATATATATATATATATATATAGACACATACATACAGTTTGCTGGAATTGCCATGTTGTTCATTCAAAACATTAGGCTTAGCATTACATATTTAATGATTTGCACGTGTTAATCGCTGAAGTTCGGGCGTGGCGATCGTTTGAGTAACGGTTATATGTAGCTGCGTCACCGTCGCGTCGATCCGAAGGGGTCCTCCTCTCGCAGGCTTATCGCGGCAGCGGCGAAGATTTGTGTGCAAATTTACGTTACAAACCTCCACAGCCGAGACATTTCCAGGAAGATGTCCTATTCACCAGACAGATTAATTGTTTGTTTTTGTGCTACGGAATGTTTATGTATTTACCGAGTATTTTAAATAAAAATATGTACTATGAAATAATTTTAAACTCATATGATACGCGGTCATATCTCAGTCAGCCCTTAGTAACGTTAAACTGCATATGAAGTGTTATAATTGCACTATTATCGCTCGTATTAAAGATCCCGCTGGCTGTCCCGTGTGTACGAGGTCGTTCCGGATAATAATTTAGGGACGAGGTTTAACTCGAATGACAGTCACAACATTTAACTACAAAACATGTACCTACAGGTTTTCATATAATCATCATCATAACAATACTTTGCCCACATGAAGCTCTTCCGTATATTTGTGCACAAAATAGTTGGGTTTGATCATCAATTGACTTCTACAAAATTTTATAGAAAATTAACACAACTGTTGCATCACACTTATCGTATGGAGCTTCTTTAACATCAACGTCTGGCAAACGTGAAAAGTCATTCAGATCTCTTTCAGAATAATAAATGGCATCTACAAATAATTACGAATAAAAAAGTTACAAACGTCGCAAAGTAATTTACATCAGCTCCAGCCGCCGCATATTATAATACCGGCTCATGCTAAAGGGTTGGCAAAAAGATTCAATAGTTCCCGCGATGAGACAGCTGAACGAGACTCGTAATGGAAAAAATAATGTCTGTTCCTTGTAAAGCACTCGTTTTAATGACTTCGACCGACGAATTACTTAGAAAACTCCTGATTTCACTCTTCTACGTTTGTGCTAAATTTCAAAGCGTCGAAATGTATGTTTACCCAGTTTTGGTGATACTTACACTCGGTCAAGGAGCAGATTTCTTGTTCTACCTTCAGCCGTCAATGCGCTGGCGGTACCGCTGGAGTTTATGTCCACGAGCGACATAGGGTGACACGTCTTACTTATAGATACAACCCATTCAAAAAAAACTTGAAAAATCTTTCAATATGATTTATTGCCAATATTACCATAATAGTATTTCCCGATTTGTCCTTCAGAAGATTTTGTATAGAAGAAAACGTTCTATTGATTGTGTAGTACTCGTGTATATGGTCACTTGTATAACTCGTTGCGTCACCAGTAGACAGGGAAAATACGTAAATCTCGACTACGGTTCTCTAGACGCTGACCGCCCGCTACCCATACACCCGACATATATAAGCTTGAATAGATGTCACTGCATTTCTACCCTCACTTGAATACACAAACACTACAGACTGGACATTTTTAAATTTTGCATTCCAACACACAGATGTTTTTGGCTTCGTTTGTTGACCTGACGGTTTTGGATCGATTACCTAATTTGCCCACCGAATGTCTAGTTTGCTCTTAATTTGCGGGCACTCCTAAACCTCTCGGGGGTCTATTAAGACAATTCTTGTCAATTAGTTGTTGTTCGTGTCAATTAGTAGGTAACGGTTCCAATATCAAACTTCAGTCCGTTCAGTCTTGGAATCAAGGTTTAATATACACGAAGGATAATAATTATACATATTTAATAGTTTAATACACACACACACATATATATATATATATATTTATTTCTGACGTGTCGTGAACCTGTCCGTCCCCACAATTTACCTGAGTGATAAATATTTTGTATTTTTTTGGACTCGTCGCTTATATGCTTGTTGTGAGACGAGTCGGCTATGACGAGAGCCCTCCGATGGCTCTACTGTCACAAACAAAGCGCTCGGTTCGAATGAACCGGCTTGACTCCACTTGAGAAAATATCCAAAAGAATTATTATTGAACCCCTAGGTAGGTATTTCATATATTTTTTGTAGGTTTTTTTTAACGTTGAGCGGCCATGAAATTTAATTAATGAATTGGTTTAAAAAAAATGTTTAAATTTTCAGACGTTGAATTAAATCGAGTTTAGGTTTTTTATTTTCTATTTGAACGCACTCCACCGAATGTAGACGACATTGTACGGGGAACATTGAGCAGCGGTTTAGTAAACAATGTAATAACGTAGTCTGGTCGAATCAGTGGCCACTGCGCTTAATTCTATATCACCGAAGGTTATCTCTTATCATTTGACGTACTGATACCTCTAAATATTGTGTTAGCCATAATTTTTTGTGTTTAGTCATCGGTAAAGCTACAAAGCCTCGATTTGAGTTTTCATTGGAAACTGATATTGGATAACGCTTTCAACTTTCAGATTACACATTTGACAGCTAGTTCCGTTAGATATCGTTAGCCAACTACTGAGAATCATTATTGAAGATATAAAAAGAATGAGAAACACGCAAGTTAAATAATAATAAAAAAATAATTTACTGCCAGATTAACACGATACAACCAAATACTAATATTAAAACTTATATTAATTACTGGACGAACGGTCGCGGCTTAGCTCACCCTGTCCCGGGACCACGGTCCCGTGCTGCGCCTTTTCTCAGCCGCACCCTCCTTCCTGGGATGTTATACGAGAGTAACAGTTGGGTCCCCGATTACCCGCTTATAATTACTTTAACTTAGTTTACTATCGTTCTAGTTACATATCTGTGTGTGTGTGTGTTTTAAAATTTAATTTAAAATGTTATCCCTTTAACATAGTGCAGTAAAGTTCCCCGCTCGTGTTGTACATTAACTCTTGTACTAATATTGAGTATCTCAGCGTACTAGAGTGTGCTCTAGATCTTGCCAGTCAAAAAGTCTGCTAGTGGTTATAAAAACAATTGTACACTGCCCCAAATGTCAGTAACAACTGCACTACAACAGAGCCTAGCTAATGGAGTGACGTAGATGAAGCCTCAGTTTACATTCTGCGGTCGAAGAGATCGGTTTCTCCGCACTGGGAACTGTTACTGGTTTCGTTTGCCCGGTGTGAAGTGTTTGTTAACAATTAATTAAAAGTGTTAAACGGTTATACGCCCACGCTATGTTCGACAATGCTGCTAAAACTACTGGCATCTCCGACATATATTTATTTAAATATAACTGATTTAAATTTTGAACATTATTAAGGTTCTGTTATCAAAAAATATACTTCTATAATTAGATTTTATACTAAATGTACGCAAAAAAGATAATGAAATTTCCGCGCGCGGCTTCTGAAACTAAATTTTTTTAACAACCGCCACGATCATTTCACTTGCAGAGGTTTGTATAATTCGAACATGAACCAATAGATGGTTTCTTATTGTACAACAGAACTGTCCAAACGTCAAACGGATACAAACAAATGGATACTTTACACTGTTATTGACAGATGTCGCTAACCTAATTGCCATAAATTAGTTATACTTATTTATTTCACCAACCACACCAATTCGATAAGCCATAATAGCACTCCTACACGTGGGAATGTCAAATGAATGGTAATGTGCGTAATGATTATTTTCATTAATTCCATATATTTCTTATGCATATTATATAAAAATACCAGCTTTCTGCACACCTTCTCCACCTTCTCCACGTAAACATTAACTGAGCCAAATTTTGTACTTCTCGATTCGCGTAATTGTCGTAAAAAGGGATACAAAGTTGTTGCTTCACTTATTAAAATGTAGATGTTCAGAGCTTCAATTCTGTCATTGTTCCACTAAATATCTAGTAGGAACCACTACACAATGACGTAGCAATGTGCTACGAGTGCTACGAGTGCTACGACCCAGCGGTGAGCTAATAGTAGCAATTACTACGTCACTACCCACTGCGCTCGGGTTCTTAGTAAATGTGTGTGTCTAATTGCACAACAATATGTTACGGACATTTAATGGCTGCATTTTGCGCATACTTATGGTTAACAAACCCCGCTTTGTTTTGCTGTCTCTGTGATAGAGTTCTATTTCAGAATACAATTTAATTTTCAAATGCAGATTCAAATTTTAATTCATTCATACTCGCATATAAGGGAATAATTGATGTATTTAAATCCTATTTTTTAACAACCGTTTCGGACTGTTTTTTTTATCATGAAGGAGAAAAATGGACAAAATTCTTGTGCACATACGGTAAAAATAATACGCACCGATTTAAATAATATTCTCTAACTATGTAGTAAGCCGTCCTTGCTTCGCTTCGGAAAAATAAATGTTACCCTTAAAAATAGTACATGCATTGTCATAGGACCGAGATTATCTCATTCTGTCAATCAGAAATATATATTTTTTTGACGCATTCAAATGAAACGACTTTAAATGTTTAGTGATGCTTACTGTAATGCACTAGTGAAAATCATAACGAAATCGGTTCAGCCATTTTTGAGATTAACGCCTTTAAACGTACAGACGACCAAACACAAATTTCAACAACCCCTCCTAAGGCTCCTAATACAAGTTTTCCTCATCCTCTATAAGAAAGCGATAAATTAAAATTGTATTAGGTAGTATACATCTAGATATAGGTGAAAGTGGCCGCGGAGCTATTTGTCCGCGTCGATGTCGTTCACGTGTATCCATCGGTCCGGCAGCCGGCGCCGGTCGTGTTTTTCCAGGTACCGACCGGCGCCGGCTGCGACACACGAACGCCTGCAGTTGTTGGGAGTATAAGTCTTTACGGTCCTTCACTTCGGGCGGCTCGTTGACTCCCGAGCGGTCGCTGGCGAGCTGGGTAGATGCCCCGGCGAAGGTGCGACGGTACCGAGCACGGGTTCGACCGCGTGTGGAGTGCTGATGGCACATCGGAGCCGGTGCTGCCCAATGTCACGCGTTCGCGTTTGGTTCGACGGAGAGGCGAGTGAAGATGTTTAATGGTGACCTAGATTTGGTGGAGACCGACCACCAGCGCAGGCGCAACGTGGCCGGCCTCTCTGTGATCTGTAGGATACAATCGATGAACATAATGTAATTACCGCATATTTTCTCCACTATCGACCGAATCGTCGCAAGGCGGGTATCTATCCTTACGTCGTATACTTCGTCATTTTTTATACGTGTTTACCAGACGGTATGGGGGGTACGGTAAGGGCAATAGGTAAGGCTACATCGGGTGGAATTGTCAATCATTAACTTACTCCTTTTTTTTTCTGTCGCAGGGGAATCCATTTACGGATGATATCCAGGACGCCCGGGTGGCAGTCCTAGACCTATGTCGGACTCGGCACTTTGGGAGTGCAATACCGTACTAAACCCCTGCGGAAGCTTTCAGCCGCTTTAATTGGAGGGTCCCGGATCTGCAGGTAACAGGATCCCTCCAGCGACAGGCTGGCCTCGGCGAAAAGGCCAGACTTCTCCTCCATGGGGACTGTCCGGCTCACCTCTGAACAGTCTCAACGACGCCGTGTCTAGCAGGGCCGGGTTCCCGTCCCATCCCAACTTACACCTGTAACAAAATAGAAAAATATAAATAGTTTTTAAAATATATTTTAATATTGAAACAATTCGAGTCTTGGACCGCGTTGTTCATTACAGTACAGTACATTATCGAGATTGATCAGAATAAGTGAAAACCAGTGGCTTCGATGTTTTAGCATCCATTATAATAATATTTTCGTAACCCTCAAATAGAACGGTAGTGAGCAAGTTGTCGTGTTTTTACGTCGCAGTGACCAATATACGAGTATGTTATCTACATATTATGTTTGAGTCAAAAGATGTATTTCGTTAGGACGCTTTTACTAGTTTACTTTTAATACGTACGTTGTATCTAGGATTACCTAGTTATAAATAGATTTAATGGTATACGTGATGATTAGATTTTAGATAACTTTTGTCCACTTTTAATATTACCCAAAACTAGTTTTATCTAGTTAGACATGTTTTTGAAGGAGATTATTGAATTAAAAACGATAAAGAGTCGATTACAATTGATAACATTTTTTGTTATTGTTCATTGATTTAATAATATTTATCGAAACCATTGCAATTATAATCATATCGAACGTTAATAGAACGTAAAAAGGGCGTACCATCAACATTTTTTTTTATATTAATACCCGACAACCGAGCAGACGAGCCACCTGATAGTAAGTGGTCACCGTCGCCCATGGACATCGGCGAGACCGATGGTATCACTGATGCGTTGTCAGCCCGGAAGTTAGAAGAAGGTAAGAAAGAAATAATTTATTAAAAGCATTGTAAAAATAGTGATACGCTATACCAACTTTTTAAGCATACTTTTTGTTATAAAAGCTCCTCTGCACGTACAAGCCTTCTTACGTACACATTGAACAAATGTCCTTGTCCCGTTCTCAAGGATGCAGAAGTATGTATAGAATACGAAGCCAATATACCATGCTTAGATGACCTTTTGCTCTGGCCGTTGATTCAAGTTAGCCACAGTTCCTCCGTCCACATACGAGTCGCGTATTACGTATTTGACGGAAGGCCGCCCGCGGGTGCCCGGGCGTTGGCTCGGCGTGAATCCCGAGTTTCACGACGTCGGTCGCGTTCTCAATTAGAGTTCATCGAATGTATCGCACGCGTTCTCGCCATGTTACTTGAATGAACTTCACCTCAGTGGAAACAGTTTTGACTAAGCTATTTTGTCACCTAGTTAAAACAAGTTGTCTAGTTAAAACAAGTTTTAACTAGGCCAAACTGGTCAGGGTCTCATGTCCTAACGTATGAGTATCAAATAATGGTTTGAATTTCCGCGACGTCCTTCACCCACAATAGACTAGGTAATAAACTAACGTTAACATTATATTGAAAAAAATATGTTCAATACTTAAATTACAATCAAACGGATTTTGTATTAGCAATACAAACAGTGTTTATTTAACGGTTGCCAACATCCGTTGAGAAAAAATAAACCTTTATGGGATCCCTCTCGAAACGATATATTCGTTCAGTTGATAATAAATAAATATCTCGGTGCACATAGAACTTGGTGACACAATAACGGACGTATAGTACTCGAGTACTTAGTGAGCTATTAACTGATAGCAATATCGTGTAATAGTACGTACAAAGCCACCGCGTCGAGTGCGTGGAGCCGCAGCGGCGGGCGCGGCGGGCGCGGCGGGCGCGGCGCGGCTCAGCTGGCGCTCACGTGGACTATGTCCCCGCGATATGAGCGAGATAAGAGAGCCAGACGTGCCGATAACGTGCAACAAAGGTATTGGGAAACAGTTCATATTATATCTACTAGCACTAGACTGACGGTGGCGACGGTACTCAGCCTGACCTTTATATTTATTGATAAAGCGCCTTGGTAGCTCTCCGCAGTGCCCTTCATGCTGGAACATGTAATTACTAGAAATCATTACCTTTATGGTTAAATTAGAATGTTGTATGGTGGTGTCTTTGCAGGCTAAAGTTATTACTGATACTGATTAGAAATACTATTAAATACCGCGTCTTTAATAATTTAATAATAATTTTAAAGACCGCAGTGTCGCGTGTGTTGATTTATTTATTACAAATCACTCGGTTGTTCCAATAATTACATTTTTATGGTGTAGTATTTCTATGTCAGATATTTTTGTTTAAAAACAATTGTCCAGTGTCGTAGTTTTTTTTTTTATATTTTTTAATTTGTTATAATTCTTGCGTCACGTTCAACGTAAAACATGGTAGCCAAGAGATTCGAACGTAAGTCCCTCGGACAGCAGCATCTAGTTCGAATGCTGCATGTACCTCTAAACTTTTAAAATTTTACATATGCTTAACACAAAACAATTCACTCGCTTCGGTGAAGGAAAACATCGTGGGGTAACCTGCAATAACCTAAATAACGTTCACAAAGACACGTGAAGTTCGCCAATCGGGACTCGGCCAGCGGGTCTGACTATGCTCTAAACCCCTCTCAATGATAAATCCTCTCGCACTTTAACAGAATTCGGGAAGACCTAACCTTTAACGATGCGCACTAGCGTCTAGACTAGAGTTGTTCTGGTAGACGCTACATATATTTATAGGTTGATCTAAACTTCGTATACGGAATGTTACTTCACAACGTTTCATATGTGCCATATCGCTTCCGCCCTACTTTGCTCGTTCCGGGTTGTTATTTCTTTGCGCGGAAAATAAACATCTATTTAATACATTAAATAATAATAAATTGTTCTTTTGTGTATTACTTACAGATACAAATAATTTATGCCGTGCTTTGATTAAATATTTATGTGAAATTGGCTTCCCGGCTACTTACGATGTGGGAGTCTTCAATAGGAGAGGGAATAGGCTATTTATAAGTTAGTGCGTTCAACATCTTACACTTATCACCACTAACCATCAGGTGGGATTGTTGTCAAGAATTAACTTATTATATGTATAAAAAAATTGGTCAGACCTTTTTTATGTTAATGGCCGCTAAACGAGCAGACGAGCCATCTGATGATTGTGGTCACCGTTGCCCATGAACATCAGCAAAACCAACGGTATCACTGATGCGTTGTCGGCCAGGAAATGAGGAGAAGGTGAGAAAGATAGAACCTGTCTATGAATAGACATTAAATATAGTTATTCCAATTTCATTTATAAAAAAGTATATAATTATTAGGTAATTATTGCTTTTCAGTCACTACAGTGTAGATATCGGTACTTGTAACCAATAAAGCATTCCTTAACGATTTCTTATATATTTAGAAGTAGCGCCTATTACTTTTTAATGCCGCAATCAAATTAAAAACCACACAATCTTGTAAGAATGTTCGCATCATCGATGTCATTTATTCGTTGTCATCCTGCTGCCATTCCATTCTCATTTAGTAATTGGTATTTCAACATCTTATAATCGGTTTAAATATACTTTTGCAGTAGTTGTAACAGGTCACCCTAGCACGTACGGCTCTATGACGCACATACTCGTAGAAGTTATTGTTTTAATGTTTCTTATTCTTGTCGTGTCCAATGTGTGGCGATTGAGAACGATATTGTTGTTTCCTTTAGATCGAATTACGTGAATTAAATTTGTTAACTGTGAACTGCTCGAAATGTTTATATAAATTAAACGTTTATCTGTATATTCAAAGACAGCCTAACCCGTCGGTAACCGCACGGCAATTAATTTCCGTAATGGCCGCCGTCATTAGGGCTCGCTACTTAGCGAGTGTACAAAGATCTCAGAACAATTTAAAGTCTTTGCCACGAGTAACTAGGAAACAGTATTAGTGCATTCATACAAATATCAACTTTACATGAATATATTTAAAGTTAATTTTGAAATCGAATAAAATGACAAAAATGTCATAAATTGATTTTAATTGCAACTTACGTTGAACGACTTGCAATTGTTTTAAGGAAAATGTTCATGGCATCGTTATGCATGATCTGGTCGTGCTTGTGTAGTGCTTTGTTGAGGCTAGCAGCTAGCTGCTGAATACGGGCCTCTCTTAAACCGGAGGGTTGCAGTGCATTCTATCTCACTACTTCTGTAAGGATCGTTGAAAGCAAAGTCGGTGATCCGCATACAAAAACTGTAAGCCGAAGTGTATCTTCGAAAGCATGGTAACGCCTATAACATTCATACCAATAAGGGCCTTAACCACTTGTGTTGTGTTGGTAATTTGTTACATTTTAACTGTGTAGGTGGGTCTAAGTATCGGTAAAACACAACAATTGTGAGTATCCATTGCAGTTACAATGTATAATTCTCCTTATTAGTTTGCGGATAAACGTAAAAACCAACATGTTTCAATATTATGGAAACGAAAATGTAACATATCTTTTAAACTTATCCACATGACATGACACTCACGCACAATCTTTGGAGTGTAACGGCTCTCTCACAGATAAGCAAAAAGTTTCGTTTTATTTTCCCCTTAGATTTCACTCTCACAACATATATCTAAAATAGCATCACTTTAGAGTTACATACTATCTTCTTTCAAGTGAGTTTTACGTAGCGGTGTCAAATCCAACAAACATGGAAATAGAAAATACATCGTATTTTTATCCAAACTTAAAAGTTCTTTTTCTTTAAATTTTATCGAATCTTGTTACTGTATCATTACTGTAACGAATATCATCTTAGACTTGACCGTTGATTTTTATAAGGGCTACAGGCGAGTTGAAAGTTGCGAGTTTCACGGTCGACTTTCACATATTGATGTTTCTCTGTATTTTTCGATACATTACTCAAAACGAATCCACTATATGTATATAAGAGTGCTATAACAACATTACAAACATTTGCAATACCAACAGACACTCCCTTTGTCACTATCAAAACTGACTCAACCATCGGCTAACAACTAACAACAGTTGTAAATAAACAATGTCGGCCATTAAACTGACTCGATTATCAGCAAACGTGTGGGGGACAGTGAATCATTTATAAGGCGACGGGGAGTACCGGCTTGTAAATGACTGTTCATGTTATTCCGTGTTATGTCATAATGAAAAACAATTCTAAACTTGTACCACCATAAGTGATTGAAAGACGAATGGTATAAGAGATATTTTCTGGCATTTTATGTGGTTTTACGACGAAGGAAATATTATCTATATTTTAATTTATTACTGCATATCTATACCTACCTTCTAATAAAGTGGGAATTTTGTGTTTCTGTGTATGCATTGGTTAGGTTACTCTCTAAAATCACTGCATCTACAAAAAAAATATATTTTACCATTTGAAAGGTAAAATTATTCCGGATGGAGACAGGCTATATAATCCGAACGAAGTCGGCGCGGTCTGCTTGTCGACTATATTACTGTTCATGAAATAGATAAGGAGAGAAAAAAAAATGAATTAAGGTAAAATAAAATATATTTCATTCTATTCAGAAAGGGATGTCTATATTATTTTTTCGTGAGCAGTAAATATCAGGAAGTTTAGATAAGCGCCCGAATATCCGATCTTAGTGATAACTTATCGTCGTAATCAATACTTCTTACGGCGGGAAGACCTGTTAAGCCACACTGTTGCGATAAAATGTTTTCAAATATTATTGGATATTTGGTCTCTTTATCTTCAGAACTCATCATCAGATTCTCATCATAAAAAGGACCAACTTAATAAACAACTATGTCATGGTTTTACACAGATAAAAAATACACACGAACACAGGACCTCCTTCGTTTTTAAAGTCGGTTGAAAAACTTACATTTTTAAAGAAATATGAAGTTAAGAACATTATAATTTTATCTTCTTTAATTGATACATAAATTGAAAACAGGTTTAATATTATAGAATGAAGAAATTATGCAACGTATTTAGGAAAAAAATTAAAGATAAATGTTCTCAGTTACATATGGTGGCGATTGTCGATTAACAAACAAACGTGCTAAAAAGATTCGAAAAAAGTTTGGCAATTTTGAACTTTTTTTGACACGGAGACTTTCTTGGTTTGGGCTCACTGGGGACCCGCCATGTAAAATAAATGGAACGCATTCTTTACACATAACGTCGAGAGTAATGCGGAAATCTGACAATATGTACATTTTCAGTTTTTACTGTTTCAACTGTTATATTATATTTATAATTGAAATGTCGTAAAACTTAAGGGACACCGTGCGGAAACAATCGTGGATAACAACCGGTCGTATAATACTACAATTACAAGTGGGAATAACTTCAAACAAAGACCCAAAAGGACCAAAGGACCATTATCTTTTCTGAGACGAAATTTAATAACCGCGGTGAGTGAGCTGCGGACAAATAGACGACGAGCGCGGCGGAGCGGCGAGCGGCGGGCGGTGGGCGGCCTGCTGCCCCCTGACGTTTGTGCCGCATTTTGTTAATTTTTGTGTTTTTGCCACGCAGCCCTTTCGCAGTTATCAAGGCATTCGGAGTTTGCAGATTGTACACAAACTATGAGTGTCCTTTTTATTGTATGAGATGCTCTGAAATATCCAACCGATCATTTTTAATCAACTTCAAAACAGATTCTCAAATAATTTGTACTATTTCGAGTACATTTAAGAATAAAAGTGTATGTATTAGCTATCACTGTAACAAAATCTCTTGATTCCGTGATGTAATCAGAACATAATCAATTTCACTGTGCTTGCCCTATAGTTCAACTCAGAGCACGTGAAAACAAACAATATTAGTAATGATTTCATGCTTTGTGTCACTAAGATGGAATTATCAATTTTTCATACGCAGAATAATCTTGACGAATGTCCCGCGCCGATAGTGATTATAAGTGAATAAATATTACAGCGAGGTCTGAAATTGCAAGCTATCGTATCACATATGTAGGTGTAAATATATGTGCTGTTTGGCAAAACAGTGAAAATTTACTTGGAGAAGAGCCATTGATTTACTTAGAGAATGGTCTAATAGATATTTAGTCCAGGGTAATTAAGTCTGTACTTGTTGCCAATATATACGACAAGAATCTTGAACAGTTCATCTATATACTCATACTCACGGAAAGAAATATTATCAAAAATTAATAACATTAATAGAAATAGGTACCTGCATGATTCAATCGTACTAAACTGTTATTTTAGTGGAAATTCATCGTAAAAAATTACATAAATTTTGAATTGCATAACAAATATGTGGACATAAGTAAAAAAATTGAATTTACGAACGCTGGGATTTGTTAGAGACATCGCAACGCCTGTACAAAGTAAACAGAAAGTTGTGCTCCGGGTCAAAGGCTTTTGTTGTGGATTAACAAGGCCGTGTATATATAATTAGCGGCGCCGCGTCCACTTTACCACCAAGATAAGCTACTCGCGTCACCTGAACTGCTCTACCGGTGGCCGAGAGCCCGACATATTTTTTTATATATGTTGTGCCATATTGATGTATATATCCATATATAATTAAAAATGGACAGCATTTAAAATTCTATAGTAAACGTGACGTAAACGTTCTATAGTAGGAAACCACTCCAACTGAACGTTGATGCGGCAATAGCAGCCAGAAAAGCTTAGGTCCGAAAGATATAAGGCAGGATCTATTACATCTTAAGCCAAAGCCCTCGACTGACCCTGGTCGTATACCAGCCTTTTTATTTAGAGACTGCAGTGGCGTACTGCAGCAGCCCCTTTATTACATATTTAATATCTGTTTGCAGTTGGCAGACTTTCCAGCAAGGTGGAACATGACGCGAGTTATACAGGTAGGAGTACTATCGACTCCGGCAAAGGTGTTTGTGTCCGCTATCCATCGTCGTGTGTTTGAGCAACTTTGCGTGCGTACATCGGAAACGCAGCATGGATTTAGAACTGGCCGTAGTACGGCCTCGAATCTTTTAAATTTAATGGCGCGGGTGGTCCCACCGTTTGATACGGGGGTGCAGGTGGTTGTGGCGTACTTCAACTTCAATAAAACGTTCGACACATTCGATAATGACATTGTAATCCGGCGTGAGCCAGGGCAACAACTTGGGTCCCCTCGAGTTCATAATAATGGTAAATGACCTACCACAATTTGTTAGAGGGGGGTCATGCCTATTATTCAGATGACCTTAAGTTGATGGTTAAGGTAAGAGACAGATGTAATTGTGATGGGTTTCGGGATAGACAAGATCGTGGAATGGAGCTGCAATAATAAATTACTAATCAACATAACCAAGTGTGCCATCATGACGTTCACACAGTGACAATGTAGCACGAGCTCCAATATCTTTACTTCATGACTACACAATTGAAGCAGAGCCGATGTAACGTGTCACATATGAGGGATCTGGAAGTCTACCCTGGATCTGGAAGTATGTCACACCCGAGTTAACGTTTCGCGATCATATCGTAAATATTTGTAAAAAAGTTTACAGAAACCTTATCGGATACGGTGAATTAAGAGTGCGCAGGCAGTTTGCACTTGTCTCGTATATAATTAAAATACTGCGAGTTATGGCGTCTTACTAGGGAGTCTTGAGCTATTTAAATATATATGTGCCCGATAATTACGTGGGGAGTAGGCAGCAACAGCAACTACTGATTGTACCGGTTTCCAAGACCGTCAAGTTGGCGAAGGCGCCAATAATACGGGCAATAAATTTAATAAATAAGGTCCATAACAAGGTAGACATATTTAATTATCAATAAAATAAAATCGCAATAGTTAAAATTTATGTAATTTGGTTATTATCAGTAATGTTAAGATTAGGTTACGTTTTATTTGTTTAACGTATTGGGTCAGTAATCTGTAATGTTAGGCTGCAAAAACGGAAAATAAATAAATAAATATGTTTTAATTGCCGCAGACATCATTACCGTCTTCACACACTGTACAACTTCGCTAATTTGCAGGTCATTTTTTGCTTCTATGACCTATAAATACATAGTAATACAAATTCACTTTTCATATGAATATAGGCGACGGGCTGTCATAAATATTAAATTTGTTGGTATATTTATCTATTTCAAGTAAATACAAGTACAAATTAGTTGGCAGATGTTATAAAGTATCGCTAAATGAAACATAACCGCAACTTTATGTCTAACACCCTTTGAATATGGTAAAAAAAAATTGTTTTATTAATCTGAATATTCTTAAGTCGTAGATCAGCGCTAAAAGACAAAACCAGAATAGAACATTCGGTACTTTTGGTAGTTTGCAAGACAATGTACTATCCATTTCTTTATTCTGCATAAAAAATAAACAATGTAGCCATGTACTTCTTAATACACTAAACCATACTTCACACTAAGCAAAGCAAAGGACGTAGAACATTAATATATGAAAGTGCAGTGTCGCTGTTCATAAAAATGACGCTATATGCGGCCTAATGACAGGGTGCTTTTTGTTGAGTATATCAAAGTAATCTTTACTCGGTGAAGGAGTTTAAGTTATTATTATTATTTTGTTTTTCTTGTTACACTTATATAGCAAATAAAGTTTCTTTCTTTCTTCTTTCTTTCTATTCAGGCCGACAGTATTAGATGCAACTTCTCAGTCATCGCCTCACGGCATCGTACAGCTTGACACTACTTTGAAAACTGCACTTAAAATGACATAGAATTCTCCTTTCCTCATTAGCTGGTGGATTATTCGCACATGTGGCATCAACTCGTTTGACTCTAAAGCCCCTCGACGGAGGCGCCCGTGCCGTGGTCCAATTATCGGTATAATTGCTGATGATCTGACGCTTACTAAGACAGTGAGTCAACTGTACAACAACTACTGTAAAACTATACTACAAAGCTGCACAACCAAAATAACAATAAATTAAATACTGAAGATCTTCCGCCATCGTATCGTACTGTACAGTTTGAATAGTGTGGACGTTAAACACACTTAAATTTAGATACCTAGGTCTTATATATTATATCGCCGTCCGCAGTATTTTTAATATGATTGTCAGACATAGTGTAGTGGATACCTAGAGATATCAGAGAATCTGCCAACGAAATATAATTGTTTAACAACTGTTACTACAGTCCCACCGGCCAGACGAAACAAACAACAGTTCCTAGTGCGGAGAAACCGATCGCTACGACCGTCAAATGCAAACTGAGGCCCCATTCGGCGGCCCCCCACCTCCTAAGCTCTGTTGTAGCACGAAATCAACCAAGGATCGACGTCATCGCGAAGGTGCTGCCATCGCGCGGGTATCGCGCCGGGTGACGAAACCCGTCCACACTAATGACAGTCTCCGACATATATGACCTGAAGACTGTGAATGCTAAACACACGAGTGTTTCGGTCTGAAGGAGGTGGACGGTACTCGTAGTAAATACGCTGGTGTGCAAAACTCATAAAAGCTTATTTACTAACAAAATAATGCGAAGTTCAGAGCAGCACGTCGTACTGGTTGTTACGGACTTTACAAGTTATTCGTTACACGATGCTAACTTGTGGCCATTAAAACATGGCCAGTAGTCGCAGTTCATCGGAAACTTCATTTATAAATACCATCTTGAGTTGAATTATAAATAAAATACTGCTTAGTAGTAAAAAGGAATATTACATTAATTGAACCCTAAATTCGCTGACTGCACTTTTTAAGAAAATAATTGAGAGTTATCAACATGCTCTTACACTAGTCACTGTGCGTGGGAAATTAATGTCACTTACTTAACTTATTTATCTTTTTTACTTAGATCCTCAGGTTTATATCACGTCATATTATGTTATACTAGCCGACCCGGCAAACGTTGTTTTACCATATTAATTATATATATCGCTAATTATAATAACTTTGCTGAAAACAATATCAATCCCTTAACGCAAAGATTGTACAATATTTTTTGTTATCCCATCTTTAGCTAAAACGAACAAACTAGATGGTTTGCCCACGTATAATTGTCCGTGTGAAAAACATGGTGTGATATGAATTAATGAATTAGTGATAAATTTATTTGAAAATAACACTGGAATAGTAAAATGATAATTGTAAACGTCACTGTTACGATCGATGCACAAACAATAATAATAATGGCCGAAAACTGCATGTAGTGAGTAAAGAGATCTCATCCCTACTCCGTGCTGTTTACTGGGTCAGAAGTGACACCGGTAGACGCCTGGCGGGGATACCTGATCAAGTGATAATTAATCAGATATCGACCTGGGATGAAAATTACTACATAAATTAGTTACTAATATCGCTATTGAAAAATAGGGGTTAATGGTAGAAGGGTGAAAATTAAGGGTTGTATGCATTTTTAATGCCACATCATCTATACTAAGAAATAAAATTGAAGTGTGTTTGTAATATTAAAATAACCGCTTTTTACCACATGCATATGAATGTATTTTTTTACAATTTTTGTCTGTCTGTCTGTCTGTTTGTTCCGGCTAATCTCTGAAACGGCTTGACCAATTTTGACGGGACTTTCACTGGCGGATAGCTGATGTAATAAGGAGTAACTTAGGATACTTTTATTTCAACTAAATAACTTTTTGTTAAATTCCATGTAGATGAAGTCGCGGGCACAGCTAGTAAAAAAATAAAAAAAAATTGTCCAAAAAATAAAAATTAAAAATTTGGGTGGACCATCCTTATCACTTAGGGGTATAAAAAATAGATAACAACCTATTTTCGGACCTACTGAATATACATAAAAAAATTCATCTAATTTGGTTAAGCCGTTTCGGAGGAGTATGGTAACTAAAACTGTGACACGAGAATTTTATATGTTAGATATAAATAAAAATTATGACAAAATTAGTTTGCCATAGGAAGTATATGTATAGAAAGTAATGACTACATGATACTATTTGATAATGTTATTGAATTACTATTGCACTAAATTGTCTATGACCAAACGCCCGAGGTGCCGCGCGGGCCGGCGCGGGCCGGCGCCGGCGGAACGCGCTTAGGAAAACATGTTTCGAGACCTCGTATTAGTTTCATATTACACATGTGTTTCTCATCTTACCAGTACAATAGGCTTTTAAATTATGTTATCTTCGGTATAATTAACGGAAGCACTCGGTATTTTTTTGGTAAATTTACCGATAAAATGGATATTTTTTTGGTTATATCGAAGTATCACATGGCATCTTGTCCAGTACCACTCTAAAGGTAAGTCTCGCCACAGCGCTCCAGATTATTAAAGGTTTAACCTCACACAACCAAGACCGTAGGAACCTTTGGCAAATATAGGATTTAATTTTTTTAATTTTGTACTTTTGAAAGTAAAACTTCCTTAGGCGCCACTTGAGCGTGATCTAGATTATTTTCGGAAGGAAATAACTCTCAGCCGTGTATAGTCTGTTTAGGTAGTTTTATATTTTTACATTTCTATGATATCTAATTCATTATAATCAAATCAATTTTATTATTTTCTAGCATGTGTTTCCATTAAAATTCACTAAATGGTGCATTTGAATAAATAGACATGGCATTGGTTACATTATACATTTACCTATAGTGATCTAGTTAGTACGTAACCATAGAAACTAAGTTGTTTCAACACAATATATAAACATAAACCGACAAAATTGAGTAGGCTATGGAACACATCGTGACGCAACGTGATTGGTTCTTCTCAATCTTGATAATGGATTTGTGATAGGTTATAACTATGAAACGTTGTAGAGGTTAATAGAATTATTTGATTAATATAAAATAAACAATAAATTAAAATGGACTTGGCTGAGTTCCAGGGATAAAATAAAAAATCATCATCCTGATAATGACTCGTGTTATAAACAATAACAAGGAACTACGAAATAACCTCTGTGTATATTCATGTGCGTGTGTGTGTGCACGTATGAGTGTAAGATGTCAAATTAATTACATAAAAGGCAAAAAAAAAAAACTTTAAATATAACTTATAACATATCCCATAAATATAAGCGTATTTTTATTTAATAAACAACAACTTAACGATTTATATTGCACTTACTGTTTGTTCACAATAAAAAGTTAAATCCAATTCGAAATTCGCTTCTGCATCCTGCGACCTACATTCGGTGGGCAAGGCCGCCGGTCGGAGAGAGTTAAAGACCCGACCCTTTTTCCGTCCAGCGAGTACCGGGGCGACAAGTTCCGCTGCCTTTCGGGGACCTTGTCGTCGAGAGTGCTTCACTGGAGGGTGTCTTTATCCCGAGAACGCTTCATACGAGTGTCCAAATATTTGGCGCTTTCTCGTAATTGTTACCGATCGCGTCGTGTTTCACTTACCCGGCTTCGATTTGGGAAGACACGGGTTTGGTTGAGAAAACAGGTTATGTTATTTATCATTGTTTTAAAGATTATCCCAGGATTCAGATTTCACTCTTAGGATAAGACGTTCAAGACTATTGATAAATATAACAAAATTTTGTTTCGTCGACATTTCAGATATCTCTCCGCTATGCTAGTTTACTTACGAAACACAAAACTTCTATAGTCGATATTATATATGTCGGAGATGGTCATTAGTATAAACGTGAAACGAAACTCAGCACGATATTCGAGTGATGGCAGCACCGCCGCGATGACGTCAATACTCGGCTAACATCGTGCTACAACAGAGCCTAGCTAGTGGAGTGACACCGGATGGTGCCACAGTTTACATTCTGCGGTCGATGAGATCGACTCCTCCGCACTAGGAACTGTTACTTGTTTCGTTTGCCCGGTGTGAAGTGTTTGTTAACAATTAATTAAAAGTGTTAAACGATTATACGCCCACGCTATGTTCGACAATGCTGCTAAAACTACGGGCGTTGCCGACATATATATTTTTTAATTTTTGTATTTATTATCAATATTAAAATTTTGAAGTAGAATGAATAAAATTAAATTTTGTTTACATTAAAAAAAATCTCAGAGTGAATTTGGAGTAGATGATTTGTGATTGATTAAACCCCCCCTCACCCCAGTGAAATCTACACCGAGAGGAAATTTATTTAGAACATTTATAAAAAAAATCAGAGTGAAATACAAGATGGAGATGGCTAAGTTTGTTGATGTCACATCCATTAGGTTTTGGTTAAAGCATCGCAAAAAACCGAAATCGCATTTAAGGAATTTGCAATAAAATATATAATACTTTATTGTATTAAATCAAAACATATACAGGAAAAGTAAAGATAAAAGGCAATAATGGACAGTTTTATCTCGTCCAGATAACCAAAAGCAGAGAGAACATGTGTGCAATGAATGAGACGTACACCGTGTACTAACAATTTACAAATACGCCTAATATACAGTAGTAATATACACCCTGTACTTAACAGGAGTGGGACGAATTGAAAGAAGATTCAGAATGATACAATGTCAAATTGTAGACAGTTAAATGTGCAATGCCTTTATTGTATATAGGTTGATACTGAAATCCTACCTTAATATATTGTATAACGGAGCAAAGGGAAACAATATGCAGTAAAGAAAAGAAATTCAGAAACAGAACATATTTGGAAAGCCAAAGTATAAATTAAATGCATAGATGCTTACGCTTATTTAATTGGTACTTAGTAATAACGATATAAAAAATATCAGCAAAGTCAATTACTACTACACTTGCGATTTACGCGGGTTATTTTATATACTAAAATGATAATACTTTTATAAAGGTTTTATATATAAAAAACAATAACATAGTATTTTTAAATATAACAGCCAACCTATACCTAAATATTGTTGTCATTCGCATTTTTAATAAATTCGAAAATTAATCCATAATTTATTCGTAGACGCTCCCAGCAGTTGTAATATAATAAGTTTAAATTAAATATAATAAATTAAAAATGTTTCTCTTAAACAATATATCAAAAATTTACTTTTTTATTGTTAGGTAAAGAGAAATCTTTAAAAGATAAGGATCTCTTTAAGAAGCATCTAATGTAGCTAGGATTTTAATTTACTGTATACCCCTCGGCAGTTCCGGTGCTTCCGGGAGGCTCGGGGTTTCAACTGAACGCATTAATACTTTCATAGCATACCTCGTAACCTCGTCCCGGGAGATAAAATAATAAGTGAGGGTGTTTTATCGCAGCTGTTCCGTTTTACAGTAGACGATATGACGGACAATACTGAAAATGACTAATACCTGCGAATTCCTGAAGCTTTTTGTCATAAAAGGATATAAACGATTTGAATGATACAATCAATTGGTAGCAGTAGTATGAAGAATTTTGTTAAACATTCTTGTATTACTGATCAACAATTCTCTGTGTTGTAGTTACGCACGGTGCACCTTTAAGGTATTTAGTTCGAAATTATAGAACGGGAGTAACTCTTCTACCAATAATCACAAGTTTGTACAAAGAGCATCCCTGTCAGTTCCGCTCGACGGTTGCCGTCTTGCTGACGACACAGCTGGCGGCGCTCCCGATACACGTCCTGGAACAGTGAGCACATTACTAACTTAAACCTATGTCCTTATCGTAAAAATATATGAATACTGCGTAGGTAGATAATCAAATTACAAGTAAGATTCCCTCTCAAGTGGTATAGATTTCAAATTTGCAACAACCTCTAAATCTTTCATATGCATTAAGGAATACAAGATTAATTACACACATGAAAATCGTAAATGTACACAACTGATTGTAACTGAGGTTGAACCCTGCCTCGTCTCTGCAAGTGTCATGTTGGTCTCCCGTATCATTATTTCGTTGGAGCATGCGGGTACCGCAGTTGTCCACGACACAAGTGCAGTCAGCAAACACTGGTTAGGTTACTATTATGATTTTGTTTTATTTGTTTCACACTTGGAATGTAACTTTAGATTTTTTTGTATAATTTATATAAAGTAATAACACAAAAGATAAAAAAATACAAGGACGCACATGTGTGTCCATTCTAAACATAGAGAACCGACATGCAAAAATGGGAACATCTTAAATAAGCTTAGGTTAACTAAATTATGGAGTAAGTCATTACTTTACGTAGTACGTAGTAATATCTCGACCATGGCCACGGTTCTCATGAAAATATCAAACTGTTTGCTTATTAATTATGGCATTATAAGACATCATTACTGGTAGTCTATGCAACACAGGGTCTTTACATGTTGTCTGGTAATAACCAGGACGTGGTATCTTAAGTTTATGTATGAGTAAAGTAGGATATTCATCTCCATGTTCCATACTCACCTCTATCATAATATGCTTTACCTATAAGCTGTGCTTCAACGCGTCGCTTAAAAGTTCCAATGGGCAACTTACGTGTCAACTTTGGAACCTTATTGTAAAAACGAACTCCGAGCCCCATAAAAGAACGCTGAACCTTTTGAAGGCGATATGGAGACGTAACCATATTATCCCTATTTCTTGTTTCATGATACAGACACAATAAATTTTCTGCTTGTTAATACTAAATATTCTTTCTGTAAATATGAATTTATTATAAATAATTTGACAGGTTACGGTGAGTGCACCTATATTTTTTTTAATTTTCCCATAAAGAACCACTTGACTTTATTTTTATATTTTAATTCTAATTGCTCCTTTTTGCAATACAAATATTAAATCAATTTCAGCTGATTTAGCGCACATAAGGATGCCATAAGACAAAACTATGAAAATAGGGAGATACAATAAATATGTAAGTCTAACTGGCTTCATGTCAACTGTGTTATCTTTCTAATATCATAAACAAACGTACTTTACCTGTGAGATCCGATGTAGGGAATATTACTATCTGAGGTGACATCTAATAAACTATGGATTATACTATATTTCATTAGTACCCAAATTAACACATTTATTAAAGAGTAACTGTGTCCGTGATTTCGTCCTCGTGGATTTTAACAAAAAAGTTAATTAGTAGAAATAAAAGTGTTCTTAGTTACTCATTATTACATCAGCTACCTGCCAGTGAAAGTCCCGTCAACATCGGTCCAGCCGTTTCAGAGATTAGCCGGAACAAACAGACAGACACACAGACAAAAATTGTAAAAAATGTTATTTTGGTGTACGTACCGTATATACATTCATGTGCATAGTATGATATGGATTATGATATTTATAATTTTAACAGACATTCTCCACAGGTCACCCGTATTTTTAATCTTCAGTAACCGAAAAATTTTATATAGGTACTTATAATGTTGTATAATCTTGGGGTATATATATGAAATAAAAATCTAAGAAAACACTACATTCAGTAACGAATTATCATAATTGATAGATAGATTATTAAAGCGTGATATCTTATAAGGTGACGTGTGTATACATTCTAGATCAGTAGCTATGTCGGTACCGCTTCGAAGGATTTGCTGGTGTTGCCGGCGACCTACATCTCATACAATCAATCGCAAAGCGCAAATCATCATTTAATCATTTCGCATTTGTCATAATTTTTTAGCAGAGTTTAGAATTAATTTTGTCAATTACACTTATTTATATCTCTTCTATATAGTATCATTATAAGAGCCTCCAACTCCAACCCTCGACACGTTCAATAATTCTTAGTACTCGTACATGTTTCGAGTCCCCCCACAGGTTATGTGAAAATGACATTCATCAACGTCTTTATGTCTAGCTGAGTCGGAATGCCCGATCATGTTGCACGAAGTGATCTGTGGGTTCATATAAATTATTAGATTAAAACGTAAAAGCTCAACATCATAAAAAGTTGATTCTATCCCTCGTCCACTGAACGGTAGTTATATTTTACGTAATTTAGGTAATTTTGAACGTTCCATTCTCTACTTAAAATCAGTAAGGCTTTCCTTGGAGGCGGGGCCTTCGCCTCCCAAGGTCGAGGCGTCCAATAAATTTCTCGAGCACTATTGACACAATAAGTGCCTTACTTTAGCCCACTTCTTAATTTATGTTCCTCCTTTACGGTCCAACGATAACTTACATTTCTGAACAAAAGAAATGTTTTGGAATAAGATTTTTTTTTCGTAATAATCTAGATTGAGGAACAATAAAAAAGTAAGAAATACAATAACATGAGTTACATGAAAGTTTCTTTACAGTAGTGTCAATATTGTCTATTTTAGTATAAACTGTTTACGGGTTGGCTGAAGGGTTGACTAAGTAATTATTGTATTTGACCACTTTGTGATTAACTGAAGGACACAATCGATTATCGTTAATAAAATAACAGTCCTCGAGCTTCATTTTACAAATTCGAGAATTCAATTCGAGAATTAAGATAATCGATCACGAATTCGTTGCTTCTACCGAGTTCCATATTATACTAATATAATATGTATAATAAATATAGTTTTAAAACACAAAGAACCTCCCAGACATTCCAATTATGGACTTGAATCATCTCAGAGAAAAGATCTGTCAGCAATATGCAGAGTTCTAAGACGACGATTCTATGCTTCTTATGCAACTTAATCGATGATGTTATTCTGCTCGGTGTGAACGTTAATTTACGACATACGCAATATTTCGTAGAATGAATTGTAACATTATCGTAAAGGGAAGTTGTAGACATATTTGGAAGAAGTGCCAAATGATGTCAATATTATAAGCACTTAAGCGCTTAGCAAAATAGCTAAAGAGTGATTTCTTTTAAGAACATTTAAGTAGCGCCGGAAAAAATAGCTATTGAGACAAGTACAAACTACTGCATAGCAGGATAACAGAAAAGTAGCTTATCGCTGTAAAGTGGACGCGGTGCCGCAAATAATTTATACGCGGACTTGTTAATCCACAACAAAAGCCTTTGACCCGCAGCACAAACTTCCTTCACTCTCCCTCGGACCCCCCGGGGAGTCTCTACGATTAACGTTCGGAAGAATTCGGTCTTTTATCTTCAAACCGGAAGGAACACTGGCGGAGTTTTTAATTCCCTTGCTACGATTGATTTTCGCACGACTTGTAAGGTCCTGGTATTCCTTGAAATTGCTACTCGTTACAGGATTTAGCTTCTAATAGAACGGTTGAGTTTCCAAGTTTTATTCCCTCCCCAAAATTCAATTTCATTATTTTCAAATTTACAGTAAATTCGAACACGATCGCCTTCTAATAGCAGAGTTGATGAGTTAAACTAATAGAAGACTAGTAACATTAGTATTTCTACTGTTGACCTAGTCTACCAATCAGAGACCTGAGCACTGTAACAATTATGGATTGTAATGAGGACTTGTATAATTCACCCAAAATGTTTTTTTATCAATGTAAGTGTATAAAAGTTGGAGCCGGTGATGCTCACTATGGCGGCGGTCCATTGATCAGGAGTATCAAACACGTATTCGTATTGTTATTTATTCGTTCAGGTGCTGGAATTGCCCTTGAACATCAGATGGAGTGTAGATGTATTATTAAAGATTGGTGGTGGATATTAACAAAGAAAACATTTATTTCATCAGTTCATACAGGTCGTGACCGACTTACCGACGGAAGTTTAACAGATAGAAGAATGTTACTAATACAAGTCAAGTCGAAACCTCAATACACAAATGGAATTGATTATAATATGTTGTACATTCATGGCATTCATGGCAAATACAAAGGATGAAATACCGAATAAGCATTGAATACTCTCAGGGGCTCACTTCTGATTCTTGCAAGCCATCCTGCAGCACCGAAACAAACTTATAGTCTTTGCGAGAAACGATAAGCGGCACTAGGAGTAGGTATTTACAGACAAATTCTTTTGTCAAATAGACGATCGTGGTACTGTCTATCGAACCAATAGTGTAAGGGCTACAGATAGTTTACTATTTCTAGCTAGCCCAATGATATCAACGCAGGTCTTCCGCACTCTAGGCTGCTGCAGGGACTTCCAATTTTTGAAATTATGTCCGTATTATAAATTAATGATCACTTGCTCCGATGAAGGAAAACATCGTGATTAAATTTGCATACCACAGTTATCCATAAGTGCCAATTTCAGTGCGATTTTTCTATGAATTTGAGTTGAGAGCACCTCTTAGCAATATTGAACTTATAATTATCACTGTCATTTCACTGCACTTGACTCCGGATAATATTTTTTTATTCCTTCTTTGAATAACCTTATGTCATAGCGTTCCGGAATACCTTAGAAGAAAGCCCATATCGTATTTTACAGGAACGTGGTAAAAAAAATTGAGAAGCGGACTGTGAAATTTTCCATGAATCCAATGAATGTGGATGGCATTTGACGCGGTAAGCAGGACGGAGACAGTAGTAGGTTTCTACAAGAAACTTACATTTCTCTTTTAGTAAACTGAAATAGTTGTGATCCGATCGGATGGTTTGTCATTTTTAATTTTAAAAAGCCGACAAGTGGATAAACAATCCACTTGACTGTGAGTAGTCACGTCGCAATCGTAATACGGTAAAACCAGTAAGCGTGGCAGCTCGCTGCTCAGTAGGTTTGGAGCATGTGTACCGTGAGATTAACCTGGTTGAATGAAGCTAAGCTACACAGAACAGAAGAACCTGGCGCCATTTACTATCCGTTATACAGCATAGACCATAGGTACAGGAGGTCCATTTGGCTTTGAAGATGAATTATGGCCATCATTAGGTAATGTTATTGCACGAAGTAGTAAACGTGTCGTTACTCGCTTGCACTGGGGTTCGCGCTACACGTGTGATGATTCTCGCCTGGGAGCACTAATGTAAATTTATTTTCAATGAGGCCATTGAATGTTTTCAATGATGTGATTTAAATAAAGGCAATGTATAAAAACAAGTTTTTACCTTTACATATCCAATATTTGTAAGAAGTACCAATAACCATGGTCTGGAATGATCTGATCATGATCTTTGATTCGTCCTTTCCGTTGACAAAACCTCAAAGTTTAATTTATAAAGATGAAAACCTATCTCAAACAGCGATGACTTGTGATCACAATAATACTTTTGTGAATTTTTCACTTTTAAGTATTGTCAGTCGACTCCGGTGGCGCAAGTGTGCACATCATGGTTAACTGGTATTGACTGTAACCGGAACGGACCTAGTACTCACCACAAATAGTGGCTAAGATTTTTTTTCTGTCGGCTGCAGCTCTCAGAGTACAAATGGTCCACTGCAACTCATAAACATATTCTTGTGGATGTGTTCATGTGTGCAATCTGTATCATGCAGCATGATGCATTGACGACCCTATAGCCCAGTTGGTAGTGACCCTGCCTGCTGAGCGAGAGGCCCCGGGTTCGATTTCCGACCGAGAAATTTATGTAGCGGATAAATGTTAAATCTCGGGCCTTATTGTGATATTTGTGTACGTCCATGCCATCCGCTACACAGGGAATCCTAGAGCGGGGGTGTGAGTGTATAAACGTTTATTTATTTTATTTATTTATATCGATCTAAGGATGTATATTAAAGGCCAGTATATTATATTTGACAGCTCGGGTGATAGCTATTAAATTTAAATGTTAACTCAAAGCTTTTAAAATTCATATTAGTAGTAAGAATTCGCCGGTTCTAGCACAAGTGTTGGAACCGGCAAAAATCGCTTGCAAAATCCCTAACTTGGGGCTCTGCGGCCAAAAAAAAAAAAATTAAGTTTGGTGTCAAATTGTAGGTTTCCGGCCATGCCCAATCGAATGCACTCATCCATTTTTTGCTAACTTGTACAGAAACAAAGATAGCTTCAACGTTGCAATGGTCCTATTTCGTTATCTAATCACTCCATTAGGTCATTATCGCTCGCTCAGGAAGTGATTATTACTAACCATTCATTACTAATGAAGGGGGCCTGGGAGTTTTTTAAAATCATAACTAATGTTACTTGTAAACATTTATTCAGCATTAAATATTGAATCAAATAAATAACATACTTTTATATCATTACCAATTGTATTGGTGTCAAACATTTTTAGAAAGTCATACATCGATTTACCGTTATACTTATAATATAGGTACGTGATGCAGTATTCTCCACAAACAGTAGTATAATCATTTTGAATGCGAGCAGTGTTATAATTCCACATCCTAGAGTTATTTTCTAAGTAAGTCCTATGATATCCATGAGGCGGACGACCATATGAGTCAAAGTACTGACCGACACCATTCCCGTCTATATGCATTGCTATCCAGTGAGATCCAGGTTTATTATCACAATCTAAATTACTTATGACATACATAGGAGTATGAACATATATTGGTAAGCGATTAGCTGCATAGACATTACATGCAATGCATCCATCAATTTGACTTAAGTATTGTTTTATTTGATTTGTATCCATGGCATACGATGTTAAGACATCTCATCGGTACCTCAGACTCATGAACAATGTGGAATTTATTATTGATACAATATTTTTATATGTATAAGGGCGCCTTGATAAGATGTAAGGAAATAAAACAAAGAAATATTTTCAATATTTATATTTATTGAATCATCAAAAAACATCTTACTAACTACTATAATCTACTGATATATTACGATGCTTATCTATTTCTATTACATTATCAAACTCTGCATAAACAATACAGTTAATGGTTTGAGTGAGAGCGGACTCAAAACGAACTTCTAATCTAACACTACCATGTTTTATAAGGTTCCAATGACTCGATGAATTCGCTGATAAGTCAGGAGTTAAATCAAATGCAAGCAAACAATAACCATTAGCATATTCTTCTCTAGATATCCCATTGCCTTCATTAAGAAAATGTATAGCGGTTCCTGAGAACAAGGTATGATATGCGCTAGCAACGACATTCTTATCAAACGATGGTTGTAATGCTTTCGAAGGGATCTGATTTCCATCGATATACAAACAAAACGTATTGATACCATAATTTTCAAAATTGAATGGATTCTTATTGAGAGTTCCATTGAATGCAGCGTTATTTACAAATCCGACTATACATCTTTTCTGTACTTGTCCAAGGAATATATTGTCAAGGGTTTTTCCTTGAACACCTGATGGTTTTGTTAAAACTTTAACTTCAGCACGAGTAATGGGATATTTAGCTGTGGTAGATGCTAAAACTTTTTGGTGTGCAAGTAATACGCTTGGATTGATCCGTGCTCTACGAACAATCAACGTTGCATCTGTAATACATACTTTAAACTCTTAACAAAACCCTGATTGTTTAACTAATGTGATAACTAATAACTCATAGCAACGACATTCTTATCAAACAATTATTGTAATTGTGAATGGTATCGGTAAATGATTATTAACGAGCAAATAATGACATTCTTGGTATTGTAATGGGGGCTAAAATGATTTTTAATGTTTTCGCCGCTTAGACTTTGGGACGCTGTTATTTCGAGATTACTCTTATCGATATTTGATGAGCGAACCGGACATGTTATCAGCTTTGACCAAACTATATAAGGTCAGGCTCCAGTTTACAAACTTACAGTTGGTTAATCGTCTAGTGTTTTGAGTGCAGTGTTCTACTTTGCAATGGAGGTGAGTTTTCATTATACTTATATTACTTTAAAACTTGAGTATATTGTAGTTTATTTTTTCTTCTCTGTGTAATAGTTTCAACTTTGTGTAATAGTTTGTGTTCTCCTCTCATTGCAGAAATCATTTGATATTCTTGATGAGGAAAATACTTTGAAAAGTTATTATTTCAATTATTCTAACGAAGAAGAAGAGGACACAAAGGATTTAATTATATGCTCTCCAAATTTAAAAATAACAAAGACATTGGATTCTCTAGACAGCTTTTTTCAAAAATCTAAAATAAAGAAAAAGAAATTATCTTCAACAGTATCCAAAAAAACAAGAATTGGTAATTCTTGAATAACAACTAATCAAGATGATGGCAGTTGTAAGACTCATCTCATAAAGATCGATATATATGACTTAAAAACAATATCCAAAATAGCTCCAGAAGACCAATGGAAACATGTTGAATGTCGAGTCAAATATTACTCGAATGATGACGATAAAAATTTTGTGAATACTAGAAAGTAAATTTATAGTATTACCAAAGAAATATCGGAAACAGAATCTTCAAAAAACTATCATTTTGATAGTAGGAAATAATAATCAATTAGCCTGTAGTCCACATTTTCACACCAACATGAGTAATATAATGCAAAAATAATAAAATTCAATTCAATTATTCTTACGAAGAAGAAGAGAACACAAAGGATTTAATTATATGCTCTCCGAAACTTTCACCAGCCTTCATCGGCATATCACAAACTTACAAAACTTGAACGAGTATAAACCGAAGGATGTACAATGGATGCATACTTAAATGGAATCGACATTTATGAAGAACTGTGTAAAATTTGTGAAGAAATAGAAGGACACATGGCGTTTGACGTTGCCTATGATGATGAACTTTTGATAGCGCTTCATGAGAGTGAGAAAAACATTATGTAAGTTTAATTTTTTTTTTATTGTATTCAAAAAATATCTTACTAATACAAGTATTCTTGCTTGTTTACTAAAATATTATTTGTTATTTCAGTCAACGAGGTGGTGGATCTCGAAAGAGAAAGACAGATATTGAAGATAATCCTGACAATGTGAAGAAAATAAGAACACAGCCATCAACCTCAAGCTCAGAGAACTATAATGGATCTGATAATTATTGTAATATTTGTAAAATTGTGGTAAGTAAAAGATATTTTACAAATCATCTTAAAAGTAACTATCATAAAAATAATGTATCCAAAACACATGAATATTTGCCAAACGTGAATATTATTGAATCTGCCTTTGGTCAACGAATAATATCATATAAAATAAAAAATAAATCAAACACAACTTTTCAAACTCCAGAATCATTTCTAAATTGAATCAAAGACATTTTTTCTCATTAATTAATAATTATATATCTAAATATACTATATTTAAAGTTAATTTTATATTATACGCCGATTTTATTTAAGAAAAAAAAAATATTTCAAACTCATTTGATTTCCAAACATGTAATTATATTATATTTCAAGGCGATGATTTAAATATATTTTTTACATCTTACTTTTATAAATAAAATTAGCTTCTTCGAGAAAAAAGATAGTGGTTGGACTCTAAGTTTTATAAACTAGTTAGACATTAATGTAAACAAATTTAATCCTTTACGTGGTTCTTCCTACATAGAATTACCAAGGGATATTATTTCAAAAAAGGCTGTCATTAATGTTAAAAATACAGATGTGTTATGCTTAAAATGGGCTTTACTGTCTGCTTTGTATCTAGTAAATAAAAACCCTGATCGTGTTTCAGCGTACAGAATACATTCTAATAAATTAAAGTTTGATGGCATTTCTTTCCCAGTTAAATTATCTGATATGTCCAAAGTTGAAAAGTTAAATAATATCAGTATCAACGTTTTCGGTTTAGAATTTGACAAAGTAAAAAAAAGTCATTTTGTTGTAGGTCCATTATATTTTACAAAATGTCGTAAGAGTATTCATGTTAACTTATTATTACTTTCTAGTGGAACAAATAAGCATTATTGTTATATTAAAAATTTATCTCGTTTAGTTAGTAATCAAATTTCGAGTCATGAACATGCAATTTATATTTGCGATGGATGCTTGCTACACTTTCCTAATCAAATAAAGTTGACAGAACATCAATAGAATGATTGCTTTCATATTAAAACGGAGATTCCTAATTCGGAAAAAATATCAAAAGATTGGTTTGGACAGAATTTTTCAAATAATAAGTTAAAATTTGATAAATTCAATAAAAAACTTAAAATACCATTTGTTATATATGCAGATTTTGAAGCTCTTCTTGTACCGATTCAGTCATGTTCTAATGATCCCTCAAAAACCTATACAAGTAACATTCAAAAACATGAAGTATATAGTTTCGGTTACTACATAAAATGTTCTTATGATGATAACTTATCAAAATATGAGACATATAGCGGTCCAGACAGTGCACAAGAATTTATAATTCGTTTGCATAGGGATTTAAAAATGATATGTAGAAAAAATAGTACAACTATAGCGCCTAAACAATTATCACATGATGATCATATAAAGATTTCACAATCAAAGACATGTTCCATATGTGAAACTGATTTAAATGATGAACATAAAGTTAATTACAATCCACAAACCGGTCATTTACGAGGTGTAGTACATAAAATATGCAATACAAAGTTTCAAATACCAAACTATATTCCGGTAATTTTACATAACCTCAGTCATTACGATTCTCATTTTATTGTTCACGCTCTTAATTTTGTTCATGGAGATGTTGAAATTATACCTCAAACAAAAGAAAAATACTTTCATTTTCGAAATCATTACAAATAGATAACAAAACAGTTAAATTAAGATTTATAGATTCTATTAAATTTTTACCGTGCAGTCTTGCTCAATTAGCGGATAATTTAATTGATGAAGAATTTGTTTCTTTGAAACATAACTTTCCTGTTAAAGAGGACTTCAATCTTATGAGAAAAAAGGTATATTTCCATATGAATTCATGACATCTTTTGATTGTTTAAATCTTACTTCACTCCCTGACAAAAACAAATTTTACAGCTCGCTATCAAATTATCATATTTCAGATAATGATTACAGTCATGCTAAGAATGTTTGGCAAAACTTTGAATGTAAGAATATGTCTGATTATTCGAACTTATATCTTAAAACTGATGTATTACTATTAACTGATATATTTGAAAATTTTAGAATTTTATGTTAACAAACCTATGGCTTAGATCCAGCTCATTATTATACTGCTCCAGGTTTAAGTTGGGACGCAATGTTAAAAATAACGAAAATTGAACTCGATTTGCTTACTGATATAGAAAAAGTGGGATTTTTTACTAAGGGTATACGGGGAGGCATATCTCAATGCAGCAAGCGACATGCAAAGGCCAATAATCCATATATGAACGATTATGATAAGGACGTAGCAACTTCGTATCTCATGTACTTTGATGCTAATAACCTATACGGGTGGGCAATGTCTCAATATTTACCTACAGGAGGGTTTGAATGGGTTAGCACAGACACGGATTACAATGTCTCAAATGAAAATGTGGGTTGTGGTTTTATTCTAGAAGTAGACTTAGAGTATCCCATAGAGATTCATGATTTACATTCTGACTTGCCCTTATGTCCTGAAAAAAAATTCTAAAGGCAATACAAAAGATGTAAAACTCATTCCGAACTTATGTGGCAAAACAAAATATATCATTCATTACAAAAATTTACAACAATGTTTAAAACTAGGCATGAAGCTAAAAAAGATTCATAGAATATTGAAGTTCAAACAAAGCCTATGGCTAAAACAATATATAGATTTGAATACAAATCTACAAACGCGGGCTAAAACAGATTTCGAAAAAAAGTTAATGAATAATTCAGTATTTGGTAAAACAATGGAGAATGTTGAAAAACGTGTAAATGTAAAATTACTGACTCACTGGGAAAATCGAGGTAAAAGTCTCGGTGCTCAAGATTTGATTGCAAAACCAGAGTTTCATAGTCTATCAATATTTTCGGAAAATTTAGTTGCAATTCAACTAAAAAGAACAAAGGCACTACATAACAAACCAATCTATTTAGGATTTTGTATATTAGATATTTCCAAAACTCTCATGTATGATTTTCATTATGACTACATGTTAAAAAAGTTTACTGATAAAATTAAATTATTGTACACTGATACTGATAGTCTAGTTTATGAAATTTTTACTGACAACTTTTATGATGACATTAAACCTGATTTAGCAGAACGATTTGATACATCTGATTACCCGCTAAATAACCAATATCAATATCAGCCTTTAAACAAAAAGAAATTAGGAGTCTTTAAAGATGAAAATTCAGGTAAAAAATTTAAAGAGTTTGTAGGGTTGCGGTCTAAAATGTATGCAATGGATATCGACAACAAATTTGTGACAAAAGCCAAAGGAGTTAATAAAAGTGTCACGAAAGGCTTAGGACTTGATGATTTTAAGTCTTGTCTATTTAATAAAGAGGATACATTTTATGACATGTCAAGATTTACATCTATTAAGCACAATATTTTTACACAAAAAATTAATAAAAATTGTCTATCCTATAACGATGCCAAACGATACATAGCACCAAACAATATTGATACACTCGCTTTGGGTCACTTTAAAATATGTGAATAGACTTTAGAAATACCTTGTTTTAGAAATATAATTTAAACTACGACTATTTTAAGGAAAAATTAAGATGGATGAATTATAATTTTAAGTTTGTATGGTCATGTTGTGTGAAAATGTTAGTTGTATATAAATTTTTATTTAGATATTATATTATCTAGAAAATTGTTATATGTATAATGTTTTATATCATAGATTTTCTGTTCATTAATATTGAACTTGATTTATTTTATTTTTATACTTTAATCTGATTATTTGAATCTGATAAATTTATGTGAATTTTTTGTGACATTTGTATAATTGTATTTCAGTTCAGTTTTAGTAAATAAGTGGTTTGTTATTACAAATTTGTTTTCTTTTTGTGATCTTATGTTTTATGTTTTGGAAATATATTTTTCTTCATTACAATAAAATGTTTTAGTCTTTCCCTATACCTTTAACTAAACACACGTGAGTTTATAATGTTTCATTTTACACATCCATTTACTGCAATAGTCACCGGTCCAAGTGGATGTGGGAAATCTATGTTTGTTACGAATTTCATTAAATATGCTAAAAAAATATGTGATACAGATTTTAATCAAATAACTTGGTGCTTTGATGAAATGCAGCCTTTGTATAATTTAAAAGGTGTTAACTACTATCAGGGAATACCAGATCTTAGTATGTTCGACGGGAAAGATCCTCATCTTATAATTATTGATGACTTAATGAGAGAGTCAGATGGCCGCGTTGTTGATATATTCACAAAAGGAAGTCATCATAGAAATTTAAGTGTATTTTATATAACACAAAATTTATTTCATCAAGGAAAAGGTCAAAGAGATATCTCCTTGAATTCATCTTATATAATTTATTTTAAAAATCCTAGAGATAGGACACAAATAAAATACCTATCGTGACAAGTGTCACCAGAATGTCCAAAGTTTGTCGAAGATTCGTACAAAGATGCAACTAGTGAACCACATGGCTATTTATTAATAGATTTGAAACAAAATACAAACGACATGTGTCGTATTAAAACTAAAATATTTCCACCAGATTTGTATTGCATAGTTTACATACCAACAAAGAGGTTTAAGTACGCCAAGAATCAAGAAATTACCATCATTCATAAATGATGCATCGTCAACTGAAGACGCATAAAGATTTATTAACAGCTTTGCATACACTTAAACCTAAATATCAGAAAGTTTAAAAACGTGCAATGAAAAAGAAATAAATTTTATTTGTGAATGTATCCATAATGTCCTCCAGGGTAAAGTTGAACTGAAAAACAAAGAAAAGAATAAGTTAAGTAAATACAAAAATATATTACGGAAATTGGTACGTACAGGTGCGACAAATTTATTTCGGAAAAAACTAATAATACAAAAAGGTGGGGCGTTTCTACCTATCATATTAGGCTCAGTTCTTAGTGGGTTAGTAAGTGCCATTATTAACAATGGAGAACGCTAAAAGAATGTTGCTTATTGAACCAAGTGTAATAGAAAAACTAAAACAACCAAGTGTAAGCGATTCTAATTTGTCTCGATTAGATGCAGATATGAATAATATTTTAAAAAGAAATATTGATGATCGTGAAAAGTGTACTTTATACTTACAAACACTTCGAAGATATCTCAACTTTATCAAAGAAGATCGTCAACCTTATCAGATACCAATAATTTCTGAGGATATGAATATATTTGATGATTTAATGATGAGTTACAAAAACAAAAACTTGGATAGTAAAAGTGTAGTCTCAACTGGTACATCAGACAAAGAACTACTTCTCAAACAAAATATTACTCCAGAAAATAATCTTTATACGACCGCCCAAATTCTCGATCTTATTCCAAAAACATACGCAAAAAAGGCGGTCTTGTTAATGAAATTACTGTCTTCCAATGAAAATAAAATTAAGTGGGATGATGATGGCACTGTGATTATAGATAACAAAAAAATTGATGGAAGTAATATTATTAATTTGGTGAATGACTCATTAAGCCCGTTAAAAAAGAATGACCCAGTTGGATGGGAGACTTTTGCAAAGGCATTAAAAGATATTGGAGTTCCTTTAACTTACATTGGTAATCCAAAACGGTGTGAATTTATAAGTGGTATACAGTCACAGTCAAATCTCACAACACAAGCAGAAGAATTCTCCACACCAATGAGTGATAATACACATTATAAAAGAAAGTTGAAGAATAAACTGGACTGGGAAAAATGGGTACCTTATTAGAAATACATAATCTCTATTATGACCCATCACAGCCCGCAGGTTATAGCAGTATCGAAAAACTGACAAAGGCTATGAGGGGGAAAATGAGTAGGCAAGAAGTAAAGAATTGGTTGCAATCACAAGAAACTTACACTGTGCACAAACAAATACAGAGAAGGTTTCCGAGGAATAAATATATCTTGTCGAATATAAATGAGTAGTGGCAAGCTGACCTGAGTGATATGAGAACTTATTCAAAATACAATGATGGGTTTAATTATATTTTATGTGTTATTGATGTATTCAGTAAATATGCATATGTAAGGCCGATAAGAAGAAAAAATTCACAAACTGTTAGGGAATGCTTAGAAAGTATATTTAATGAGTCCAAGGTAACCCCAACACATATACAATCGGACAAAGGTACAGAATTTATATCAAAAGATGTACAGAGTTATATAAAATCTAAAAATATCAATTATTATACTACAAATAATCCAGATATAAAAGCAAGTGTTGTTGAAAGATTTCAAAGAACTCTTAAAACGAAAATGTGGCGTTACTTTACACATAAAAATACATATAAATATATTGATGTTTTGCAAGATTTAGTTTATTCCTAAAACCACAGTTTTCACTCTAGCATTAGGATGTGTCCATGTGATGTTAATTCTAATAATATTATGACAGTATGGAGAAATTTATACGAAACTAAAAATATCAATATTTCATCAGGTAGTGTATTGCCTCAGTTACATGTTAGTGATTACGTTAGAATAACTAAAAGTAAACATATCTTTCAAAAGGGATATGAATCTAACTGGAGCGATGAAATTTTTATTGTGTCTTCTATAATAGATAGAAGCCCTTGGCCTGTA